>QLNU02015359.1:7542527-7560136 GCA_006491805.2 Dysdera silvatica | reverse complement strand
CTTGCAGACGTATGCAGGTCTGTACCCAGGTGGAAGGGGAAAATGAGGCACAACAACGGGCATATAGGGCATAGAGTACCCGAGAACTCATGAGTATAAAATGATTATCAGAAGCGGTACGAGGTTTAAACATTATATCCTTATAAACCTAAACAAATTTGACGCTTCTCTGATGGGTTTCTTTTTTTTCGGTTTATTACAAATACTGCAATATTAGCATATATCAAGATTTGTATTTTAAATTTTATGGGTGGGGAGGGAGGATCATATAATCGGCTAGGCCGTTTGTGACGTCACCTACCGTTATTTCTAGCTGTTTCATCGGACTACTTTTCGTGAACGGACAGTAGTGGACCTACATTTTCTCTAGAAATCCGAACCTCTTACAGTCTAGGGAACCAACTCCCTGGCTACAATGAGCAGATAGTCAGCAAGTGTCTTTTTAGCGCTATTCGGAGTCGAGCTCGGATTAACAGACCTCTAGTCGAACGCGTCATCACTGCGCCATCGCAAGGCTAAAACTCCTAAAAAAAGGGAGCTGGCGTATCCTCCATTTTGATGCCTAAGTATGGAAATTGTATTTATTGGCGACATCTTAAAAGTTGCGCCAATGTTTACATTCGTCGGATAATGGCGGATTGTTGATTATTTTTATGCCAAAATAGCGATCATTGCTCCAAAACTGAAAACCTTTATCGCCAAGGTAAATGATACAAGAAATGGACAACAAAATGGCGTTTGATGCGTCGGCCTATTATTCTAGTGTCTCTAGCAAGGCCAAACTTCGACAATTTCACTTGCAAAAGTGATTATTTTGAAGATGAAATTTTTCCTCCAGCCCATGTTCATGCACATACTATTGTTATCTATGTGCCTGCTATCTATATGCTATTCACCTGCTATCTATGTACCTTCTTGCATATTTCCTTATCTTACATACACTTTTCCCTTCTAATATTATTTTTGCCTATGTGATTATCCACCGTAGGAGCTATAAAAACTTTCGGATAGGATTGGAATTTATGATTTCTGAGATTGAGGAGCTGAAATGATGGAATAGTAGAGCCATTGAAGAGTAGAGTATTTGTGGACAAAATAGTTAAATCACTAGAAATAGTTCGAAGGAGAAGTGATAGGGGGGGCTTTGAAATCAGCAGCTACGCACGAATGTATATTGTGTTTAAAAAGTCAGTGGTTGGTTGAAATCTTCAGGCGCAAGTTCAGAACAAAGTTAGTTCTGCGCTAATTTAAGAAAGAAGGTATCTCTGAGTAATAGATCGTGACAACCTTCAACTTCGATGTGAGCAGACGACATTCAAACGTTCGTTTATTCTTCAGGACAGATGGATATCTGTAGAAAAAATTGTCATTCATTTGAAATTTTGCGCTACAAAGCCGTGTTGGAGTCACAGTTGAGATCTTGAATTCATATGAAAATTCTTGGGTAAGTACGACACTAAGCGATACTCCTTCATGATAATGCTCGATCGCACGTGGCTGTGGCATTATTATCCATTAGGCTCCTCGATTTGAGCAGGCGTTATTCACGAAGGCTCTAAGGTGGCGGGATGATAACGTGTTCCCCTAGCATTATATTAATCTGGCTTCAGCTTTCAACGGCGCCCAAAAATGGAACCCTTACTATCTGACAGCTCACTGTAGTCCAAGAGTGTGTTCCCTAGGCCCTAGACGTGCCGTTTTCTCGGAAAACTGTGGACACGGCGCAGCATGTCCTTGCCCAGTAAAAAGACAAACACGAATTATTTTTAAAGCAGTGGAAAAATCAAAAGAATTGATTTAACCGGGGAACCGTCTCAACCGATTTTCTTTTCCAAAGCAATATTATATAACCTTGGAAAATTTGTTCGTTTGGATTTTTTAAGGCTCAAGAGCATCTATGCTATACTGAGTCAAGACCTTGGAAAGAGTGCACAAATTATGTGATGTTGTGGAAAGTGTATATTTGATCCCAGTAGGATCAGTAGTTCAACACTTGCCATTTTTTTTACAGGACCGAAGTTTGAGCCAGGTATGCAGCCAAGGGGGGGCTGAGAGAGCCCCCTAAGTCTGTTGAAATGCCCATTCAGGTCTCCAATCTTTAAATTTCCTCCCACGAACAAACGAAAAAAAATATTCCGAAGATCTCAATAACCTAGGCATTTCTCATAAAATTTTAAGAAAAATACAAGATAAGTGTTTCAAGAAAAACACAAGATAAGTGTTTCAGGAAAAATACAAGATAAGTGTTTCAAGAAAAATACAAGTGTTATGCCTTTAAATAAAAGTTAAAGCCCTTAAACCAAATTAAATTAATTAAGATCCAATAGTATTAAATATTTCGTTTTTCCAATGTATTTAAATATATAATAGCAGCTAGCTTGAAAGTCTTGTACACGCGCTCAATATGTAATAACCAAAGCATTGAACTTATGGCGTACATGGTCCATATGGATCTATAAAAGATTTCATTGGCTCCCGTAACATCTCTTCCCATTGGTTAAAATTCCAATAGTCCCATTGGATAAAGTTTCGGATGTATCGAAACTATAAATGAGAAACATACAACAAACTCAAGGAGAATGCCTTTGAATCTTGTCTGGAACCGAATGTAAGCGCGGCCGGGCATAGCTCGAAATGACCTCTTACGTGTTAAAAAGAAATATCTGTAATATCTTTAATTTACGTGAATAAATTGTTGGTGTTTAAAAAGCGCATATTCTTCTCAACTTACAATGGATACCACGAATCTTATCAACATGTAGTTATTTACGATGCTGTACATCCAACAAAAATGTAAGTACTTTACATTTAATTTCCGCTCAAGGAACTGTTTAAGTGGGAATGAAAAAACCCACATACCTTTAAAAGGAAGATAGGACAACAAGATAAGTGTTTCAAGTAAAATACAAGATAAGTGTTTCAAGAAAAATACAAGATAAGTGTTTCAAGAAAAATACAAGATAAGTGTTTCAAGAAAAACACAAGATAAGTGCGTCAGGAAAAATACAAGATAAGTGTTTCAAGAAAAATACAAGATAAGTGTTTCAAGTAAAATACAAGATAAGTGTTTCAAGTAAAATACAAGATAAGTGTTTCAAGTAAAATACAAGATAAGTGTTTCAAGTAAAATACAAGATAAGTGTTTCAAAAAAAATACAAAATAAGTGTTTCAAGAAAAATACAAGGTGAGTGTTTCATGCTCCTTACATGTTTCATATATGTATGTTGTTTCGTATGTGTAATCATTGAACTAAAGGAAAAGGATAGTACGCCCTTTTAGCAGCAAGCCCCCTCCCAATAGAAAATCCTGGGTGCCTCTAGTTTGAGGGTTAATTTTTTAGGCGAAAAGGTTCACCTTCCTCAAAAGCACTGTAGATTCTGAAGTAGCATAATCTCGGTCATCTATGCGTTATAAAATACCAACAATTAAAATACCGAGTTTAATTGACTTTCAGAAGGAACTAAGTTATACTTTACATAATGAAAGTTCAATATCAGTGGAAGACCCACAGCAGGGATTATGGAAACTTTTCCTCCCAAATCCATAAAAATGCGGTGGAAATCGGTTATAACGAGCGCCTTTTATAACGACCAACCGCATATAACGACGGAATTTTTACAAAAAGTTTGATTTCCCATTTTATTTATTTTTTAAATTGCTCGTTAAATCCGGGGTCCAAAAAAGGCTTGTTCACTAAAAGCAGTTAAATTGCCTTGCGCTTAATCATTATACCAAACAAAATCCATATTTTCTTGGCTGTATCCGGAAACCGGCTAAATGTGTGCTTGTTATAAATGGGTCCTACTATATTTTACACCCTTCCCCCCCATAAAACTCCCCCTGGGTCCGCCCCTGTTAATATCATTTGATCCCTGTTAGCACTTTCTTCATGAACCTCATATTCATTTCAAGCCAATTTTGCAATATCCTGAATATACCAAAGGGTATTTGGAAATGAGTCCAATATTCCGAACCCTCAAAAGAAGAGCTTTTTTTTGTAAATTTAAACAGCTGTATGGGATTTCTTAAGCAGGTAATTTAAATCAATTTTTTTGTATTGACAGCAAAATTTCTTATTTTATTTTATAATATAAATTTATTAAATCAACAATTTTTTATACTATTCGATGATGTGACAATAATAGATGTTAATATGAATAATAATTTTGACACCCACATTTATGTTCAATCTAAACCTTTTTTAGTATGGGAGAAAAAGAGACATAGTCCCCATCCTAGAGTCGAACTAGGGTCATTCCATTGAGCCATGTGCGCCTTAACCACTAGGCCAACGAGGACAAGAACAACGCTCTCTTTCTCCGTATATAAGGTTGTAAGATATTATTACTCTTCTCAGGGATAACACAATTGCCAAATAATGGTCAACACATGAATCGTTCTTGGCGAGTTTTTGTGGTTTTTTTCATGGGGAATTTTACAAGGAATAATGATTTTGACACCCACGTTTTTGCACAATCTAGAACTCCTATATTATAAAAAGTTCCAGATTGAGCATGAACGTGGGTGTCAAAATTATTATTCATAATAAATTTCCTTACGAGAAAACCACAAAACTCGCTCCGGAGGCTTTGTCTGTTGGCCACTATTTGGCAATTATGTTAGCCCTAAAAAGGATAATAGTATCTTACACTAGATATTAAATTACTCGTGAATAATAGGATGATTTCTGGCACCTTGTGGGACCTGAACCCACGACCTCTTGTTTGCCGGACAAGTATTTTACTAACTAGCTACAGGAGTCAGTCATGTCCTCCCTTATGAACGCATATATATGAGGATTTCTATGGGCAAATTCGCTATTAGTGTGGAAGTGCTGTGACTAGAGATGTGAGTTGGAAACTTTTCCACCATCAAAATTTTTCGGTCTTGAAATTTTAAAAATGCGTTTTTCTTTTTAAAAAATTATCATTACTTCTCTCTCTCTCTCTATGTGTGTGTATGCATATATAATTTTAAAATATTTAAACATAAAAAATATTAGATGGATGTTGAAAATTATTGCCATCGGTCATTTATATTATAATCAGAATTCCTCTCTCTCCTGACTGCATAAAACGGAATCCTTTGCAAGCATCAGCTTTTCATTTTCCATTCTATTAAAATATATCTTTCATTCATTAAATCATTTTAAATTTCATCAAATATTTTCAGCTGACTTCCCCCCTCCCATTTTTTTTACGATAATGTAGGAGCTTGTACCCTCTTACTACTTTGACGCTAGCAATAACGCTAGCAGATAGATGTATGAACCTAAAAAACCTCATTTTTACACACAAAAATATTAAGTACAACATATTACCAAATAGACTACATATAAATAACATTTAATATATGAAAAAATGAAACTGTTGCAGAAAAAAAAGATACATTATACCACGCTATGATCTGTTTTTTGAATAATAATTTTAGGAATTCACCTGTTTTAGTTTTGAATTTTATTTATGTATTTAGTACAATATGATGTTTTCGTATTCGTTAAACTGATATTTTTAAAAGTACCAAATATAAGTTATCGGTATCATTCACTGTCATAACAACTATCAAACTTTGCCTCTCTGACCAAACTGTTAAGTAACAACAGGTTAAAGTAACAGTTACTAAAAAGTAACAATAACGAGTTTAAACAATATTATTATTCCAAAATTTTCTGTGGAGCAGTATTTCTTTTTGAGGGGAATAAATATGGGGCCGGAGATAACAGTTTGGGTGGTGGTGTAGCATATAAAACAAATGTTATTCAATAAATGTTTTATTACACTTAAACTAGATATTTACTATTGTTATACTAGATATAACAATTGAAGTGATGGAAAATTTTCTGGAAAATCTACATCACTAGCTGTGACTACTTCGTAACCAAAGCGACGAGTCAAAGACACGAGAATGGTTTTGTTTTCGTCCTATCTAACATTCTTGCCCCTTCGATTTGTTGTTTTGGTTACAAAGTAGCTACAACACTGTCACACACTTATAGCGAACTTTTCCATAGAAAGCCTTATATATGTTCGTAATGGATTGACGCCGGTAACTTAGTTGGTAGAGAACTTGACCGACAATCGAAAGGTCGTGGGTTCGGGTCCCACCAGGCACCGGAAAATCATTCTTTTCTTTACGAGTAATTTAACAACTAATATAAGGTGAATTTCTTTGGACTATCTCTCATAAAAAATAATGTGCGTTTTCCTCATGAACTTTAATTTGATAAATAATAAAGAAATATATTACTGAGATATATAATAGTTTTTATGTATGGGTTTCCACGAACATGACTATTATTACAAGGGTTCCGCAAGGTCAGAAAGATTAAGAAGCGCTTCAGTAGACCCCCGTTAATTCAGCCTTCGATAATCCGGATGGCAGGATTAATTATTAGAAAGAAAAGTGCGGAAAAATTAATTGGAAATGAAATGAGGAGATAAAGGGAATTTAAACTAAAAAAGTAAAAAAGTTTCAAAAGGAGAGAAATTCAACCGAATGCGTAAAAGGTGATAGGAAAAAGGGGGAGGTGAAAAATCTTTGATGAAGAGTGATGAAGATAGATGAGCCAATGAGAGCAGGTGGTTGTTGAAATCACTGGAAATTATCGGAACAAAGTAAAAAATCGGAAATCCATCCAATGATCATGCTAGAAAATACGCAGAATTTTTTGGTTGGTTAAGAATGATAATTGGGATATCTTGGGAGATATTGAAAAAAAAAAACTTACAATTGAAACAAATTGTGGGGTAGAAAGGCGACGAGAGTGTCCAGGAAGGGGAAAAACAGTAGAATAAATTGCGTTAGGGAAACGAGAGAGCAAAGTGGAAATGGAATACTGGGCCACAAAAATTAAGAGTGGAGGTTGGGGACAAGGTTTAAACGTTTGGAGGGCGCCAGTGTAAGTATTTGAAGGATGTAATTCAGGGTTGCTGGCTCCCACAACGAGTAAATTAGAGTGTAAATAAATGTTATCAAAGTGATCTGAAGCGTGATTATAAATCGTGTGCGTGATTGGATCAAGACCTTCATCAGCAAAAAAAGCTTAGAATCCGCCTGAATTGGTTGCTTTCGAAACGTTGCAGGGATTCAATAATGTAATTTAAAATGTAGCACCAGGCATAGCAGGCGTATATGAGAATAGGTCGAATGATAATTTTGTAAAGTAGAAGCTTATAAATTATGGGGAGAGAAGAGTTTTTTTAAATCATAAAAGAAACGGGACTATGCTTCCATGTAATATCGCGAGCGAGAGATTTAATAAAAGATTAAACTTAAGTTTTTTTATGTACTTCATGTATTTCCTAATAATTCATCACCCTCGCTAATTTGGAACTCCTCTTTATAAGGAATGCCCGAATTAGCGAGACATAGTAAAAACACTTAACAGCTTCTCATTTAAAAAAAAAAAATATTTCAAGAAATCTGTGGAAACTAGATCCATCTCGCCGCTGGACATAACTACAATTTAACACCGGACAGCTCCATATATAAATACATTACATATTCATTCAAATGCTATGTAACACATGCAATAAACTATTACTTATTTCTTTATTCCACATTTTCGTTCTCTCTCTCTCCCTCCCGAACACCAGCGCATAAAATATTTACTCATAGTTTTATCCACAAGAATCTACAATGGCGGCAAACAGTTTCGAGTTTGCGTGCCAACAACAAGCGGGAACAATAATAAAATAGAATTGCGTGTCTTGGCAAGAAAAAGAAGGTTCTTTATCAAGCAACAATAATTAAGGGAGAAACATAGCTTCTCTGAAATGTTGTATATCGTAACTATATAAGTGCATTTTTCAAGTTTTTATTCGTGTATTAAAAAGAAAGGGAACATGTTTATATATCCAGGTTGGAATTCAGGTGCATATTTTTTATTTTTACCTTTATTTATTATTTTCATTCAATTTCTGATACATTATTAACGGCCTTTAAGTTTTTATTTAGTTAAGGCAGATTGATTGACTTAGGATTCTCCGAAGTTTTCGTTTCTCATGCAATAAAAATACGCACAAAGCTGCAATAAAAATGTGCACAAACGGTTAAGCTGATAAAATTGTACATATTATATACTGTAAAAACAGGTGCGTTTCCCTAGCTGTGCACATTTTGTGCATTGCTTTTTGCACAATCCTAATTGCGTTATGGCGTATCGCGTGGGTTTTCAAACTTTTTTGACTCGCGCCTTCCTTTACATCCCTTAAAATGTTTACGGCTGCCAAAGGTACGAAACTACATAAGTCACATGCTATAAATAATTTTATATCACATGTTATATAAAATGTTTATGAGCATTGCAACGCGCTTTGACTGCAACCTTTGGCACCTCAAGGAGCAGCGAAGTACGGTTTGAAAACGCCTGATGTAGGAAAGTATTTGGAATTCCTTACAGCAAAATATAAACACAATTCCGCCTAAATTTTAAAACGAAATTTTTGACTGACTGAGAAATGGAAGCAAGATTAGTGTTTTGATAATCAAGTTAAAATCTTCGATATTCTAATAAAGTTAAAATCTTCGATATTCTAATGAAGTCAAAATCTTTGATATTCTAATAAAGTTAAGATCTTTGATATTCTAATAAAGTTAAGGTCTTTGATACTCTAATAAAGTTAAAATCTTTGATATTCTGATAAAGTTAAAATCTTCGATATTCTAATAAAGCTAAAATCTTTGATATTCTAATGAAGTTAAAATCTTTGATATTCTAATAAAGTTAAAATCTTTGATATTCCAATAAAAGTTAAAATCTTTGATGCTCTAATAAAGAGTTAAAATCTTTGATATTCTAATAAAGTTAAGATCTTTGATATTCTAATAAAGTTAAGGTCTTTGATACTCTAATAAAGTTAAAATCTTTGATATTCTAATGAAGTTAAAATCTTTGATATTCCAATAAAGTTAGAATCTTTGATATTCTAATAAAGTTAAAATCTTTGATATTCTAATAAAGTTAAAATCTTTGATATTCCAATAAAGTTAAAATCTTTGATATTCCAATAAAGTTAAAATCTTTAATATTCTAATAAAGTTAAAATCTTTGATTTTGTAATAAAGTTAAAATCTTTGATTTTGTAATAAAGTTAAAATCTTTGAAATCATTTAGTATTGATTTGTAATGTATCTATTCTTCTAGCCATTGGTTAACGTTTACACAAGTGGAGCTTGTTGTATTGTGAGAGAATCGAAAGTTTGTCAGGCTGTTCAACGATATCTTTACTCATGGTATCCTTAGCAGATATGTGAAATTTATTAACAGTTAAGATGCATAATGTGTGTTTGTAAATCATAACTTTAAAACTAACATAATGTTTTTCATTATATTGAGCTGTAAATAATGTATGTAAAATCGGATGAGAGTATTAAATAAAAAACGTGATTCTGAGTTCAAATTCATGTATCCAAACGTGTTTCATTTTTTAATTTAATTTTGCTCTTGAAAATGAAACCATATACTAAAGAGAGAGGGTATACCGTATAATACTGAAACAGAAGGTGAAAAAATTGTTTATTATTAAACAAATTTGAATTTCTGCACAATATATTCTCCTGAAATGTAAAATAGTTTTCGGGTACAGGCTGTGTGTGAATATATTAAATGAATTTAATTACTCGAAGAAGAAAACCTGACGTTTCGATTCGCCTTTGTGAACCTCTTCTTAAGTGAGCTCAGTCGTTGATGACGGTCGACTGATGCCAAACGTATTTCTTGCTGTTACAGTTTTCTTGGCGATCGCCAAGTGGTACCGGTTATCTCGCCAACGCTAATATAGAAGGCGTTGGTGAGAGACCAAAACGGGAAACAGTGGGAAAATATAAGTGAATAAAACAAAGTTATATATTCGTTAAAATAGGTGACCAGGGGATAAGGAATATTTTCGGCATCATACTTATTGAAATTATTTAATTTTTTAGGAATTTCCATTGCTTCTCTATATAGTCTAGGCTAGAGATTTGCCGATTTAACCAGAACGTCCGTTTGGTCGAAAAGAATCAAATGGTTATTCTGCAACGTATTGTCTGCTATTGCAGATTTGGATGATTGATTATTGTGAAGATGGCGTTCATGTTTCTGTTTTCAGGATGACACAGAGCTACTAATTTATCAAATGCAGACCTTTCCGCAAGAACATGGTCTTTGATAGATACCAGATGCTTTAAGAAGATCCAAAAATGGTTTTACCGAACGCAGAAAGTTGTAGATCTTATTTTTGGAAGAAATAAAAAACAGGTAAAATTTTGTGTTTAAAAAAATTCCGTCAATACTGTCCGTTTTCTGATTAACAAATGGCAAGATTCTTGCCATATTTCCCAATAGGCTATACTAGGCTATAGACTAGGGCGGCAAAATTTTGTGTATTGAGTCCAGGGTTTAAGCTGGCTCAAAACATGCTGTCGCAAAAATGCTAAAATGGGAAAAAAAAGTTGTAGCAAAATGCTAAAAATATTAGTTGCTTTCGTTACTCGAAAAGTCTTACCAATGGAATTATTTATATCAATGATGCGTAACAGGTGCTGTTAAGAATTTTGAAGAGGAAAAAAAGGAACAAGAAAAGATCGCTGAAGTGCAAAACGGATATTCTGGAATCGAGGAATCCTGTTTTCAGAGAATAAACTGTGGTTAAAAATGCCTGTCGCATTTTCGCGATGGGCAATAATTTTTTCTTCGCATTTTCGAGCAACTCGTCGCATTTTGCGAAAAATGCGACGAGAAAACCTTGATTGAGTCTGATATAGCAAAATCAATACCATATGATATAATCAGATGTTTTGCCGAGAAGAAAGCTAGACGTCATGCTTTTCGTCTAAATACCGGTATTCGATATTTTTTGCTGATTCGATATTTTTCGATATTTTTTGCTGAAATTAAAATTTATTTCAATAAAATTGAATTTGATTTATTATATACCAAGAAGAGATAATACTTCAATATAAGTTAATATTGTTTAATGTTTATGTTTCAATTTGTGAGTGTTTTTCAACATATTTATTTTAAATATAAAAATTTTTGGTGTATATTGAATTTAGCAATTTTTGATGCTCCTCCACTGCTTTACAGGACAGACGGGTAGGAAGGAGACGCAAGAAAATAGTCTTGGGGCAGCAAAAGCAGCCTAAGGGTGGCAAAATGGTAAATCCGCCCATGGGCAAGAAGGCAGACCATGCATATTTTTTGCTTTAGGCTCACGGTCGGAGACATTCGTGGAATTATATTCTCCTACGTTCGATCATAAAAATGCGAACGTGTGTTTTTAGCTAAAAAATGCCGTTTTGCCCTGATAAATGAAACAATATGCTATAAAAAAAGAGCGGAATGTGCAATAACTGAAAACCATCTGAGGAAGTATCGATTATTTACGAGCGTCGAGTTTCATCGCCACACATGGACTCGAGTTCGACTCCGTGAATGCTAATATGTTCCTTTTTTTTTTATTTTATTTTCTATTCTGGTAAATGAAACCCTATGCCATGAAAAAAGTGCAGAACGTATAATAACTGAAAAGTAGTTGAAGAATTATCGACTACCGGTGACAGCTGATTTTTATCACAATATATGGATCCTGATACATAGAGGAGTTCCTCCTTAAAGAATCAGTTTTTTCTTTTCACAAGAAGAAAGCAAAATGGCCGTTTTGTTTGGAGTTTCATAGCTGAGTTTTGTTACAATAGGTAGTCCTGAATTCGGTGAAGGGAATACGAAGGCGTTGTGTTTTCCCTTTAATATAGTTTTGCCCCATCAAGTGAATTTACGTGTCACAAAAGGGGAAGAAGAAGATGTAATAACTGAAAAAACAGCTAAGCGATTGCCAATTATATCCGAAAATGTGGTTTCTTTACCATAATCCATATGAAATTCCTTATTGCCAAATATAAATGCAATTGGACTTTGAAATCAATTTCCTGAGAAACAAAAATAAAATTTGCATTTTGTCAGAAAAGTTAAGATCTTTAATGTTACCGCAATTATTTTTAATATTTATTTTAATGCAGTCATTCGCCGCATTTGTGATAGTGTCCTGGCAACTCGTTCAATGATCGAATCACTGAATGAAAGATTGATGGGCAAAGTCGATCATTAATTCATTCGCGAAATGATTCGACACAACTGTAATTTTTATGCATCGTCGAAAGGTGGGTTTCATCACAGTAATTCATGTCGTCATCATCATATTCAACCATTATCTATCCACTGCTGGATGAAGGTCTCTCCAAATGCTTTCCACACAAGTCTATCCTGAGCAATTCGCTTCCACGTCACCCCAACCTGTTTTCTTATTTCATCCACCCATCTAGTTTGAGGACGTTTTCTAGGTCTTCGGTGGTCTCTTGGAATCCAGTTCAGAATTTCTGTTGTCCATCGTTGATCAGTTCTTCTTGCAATATGCCCAGCCCATCGCCATTTCAGCCCTTTTACTTTAACAATGATGTCCTCTACTCTAGTTTGCTCTCTCACCCAAGTGTTTCTTTTTCGATCTCTCCTAGTTATTCCAAGCATGCACCTCTCCATGCTCCTTTGCGTTGTCTGTAACTTTCGTATTGCTCCAACTGTTAGACTCCATGTCTCTGATCCATAAGAGAGGACTGGCAATACACACTGGTTGAAGACCTTTCTTTTTAGACACAAAGGCAATTTCCCCTTCAGGATAAAACTGTTTCTTCCAAATGCACTCCAGCCAAGTTTAATACGTCTGTTGAGTTCTTTCATATGAAAGAACTCATATACCAGAGATTTCATACTTTTTGACCAACGGATCCCCTTACTTCTCGTAAATTGTCTGTGGATTTCAAACTACAAAATTATAAAAGCACATGCTATAAATATTTTCGTATTGGCGATATAATATTTGGCGATTATAAATATTCAGTACATTGGCGCCAATTTTAGAAAGTCGCCAATAAATACAGTTTGAACCATAACTTGGGCATCAAAATGCCTGATGAGCCAGCTCCCGTTTTTTTAGGAGCCTTGGGATAAACGTATGAGACTAAGAAGGTTTAATCTGTGAATTAAATATGTTAAATCCGAGTTCAAAATGTAGCTAACAGCAGCAAGATCATGTTCGATTCCTCTTTGGGAAGAAAAAGCCAGATGTGTAAGAAAGTATATAGTATAGCATAATTTTGCATCCTTATATTACACGCAGAAGTTGATATAAGCGTCTATCATATATCACGTTATATTTAACATACTTGCTTATTTAGTATATTTTTATAAATTTAATTTATGTGTTACGACGTAGCTTTCAGATTTTAAGTGTCTCCGACTGGAGACTACTGTTAAATACCTAATAGGGCTCCGTCAGTCGAAATCTACGCTTGTCCTTGGATTAAATTGGAAAGCAATTACAGTTCGCAAGTCAGAGAATGTTTCACAGAGGCACTACAAACCCTGAAGTGCTCACGGAAAGTTTATTTGAGGAAGGATTAGTTTACAAGCTTAAAGGCAAGGGGTCAAGAAGGTGGAAAAAAAGTACCACGTCGGGCGTTTTCTATTTTCAAGCCGGAAATTAAGAACACGAACACAAAAAACATAGCTTTGGTTAAGGACCAAAATGGAGAGAGTGGGAAGAGACTTGAAGGGAGATTATACAAAGAAGAAAGTGGATGTTTTTTGCGTCATGGGGTCCGGACTTAACACGGGACTTTGTATCCCGTCATAACTGTTTGCACGCGACATATAGAAATGTACCTTCAAGACTTGGCTACTTCAATTGCTAAGGTAAAACCCGTTTCGTTTAGTCTTTAAAAGACAGCCGTAAATCAAAAATAGAATTACTTTTTCGCAAATGGTTGGGCAGAACTCGTTTATACGACTATGGTATGGCCATGCACATACGAAGAGAAAGAAGAGGAAAAAATAGTTAATTATTCATATGTGCATTAATAAAACAGTTTTAATTAATTCCCGGAAATGTAAGTTTCACTTGTGTGGATGAATTAAATTGGAAAACCATATACATGTTTAGACCAAGCAGTAGTTTTGGCGAACGGTTTCTGAGGCAAATGGCAATATTTGACCGCAGATCGAAGGTTGTTTAGGAGCAAAAATTAACTTTAGTTAAAACGTAGAATAATTTACCTTTAGAAGAAAAACCTTCCGAAGACCCCTAGTCCAAAAGTTATTGACATATATTGTCAAGGATCATAAAGTTTATGACTCCTATTCAGAAAACCCATAGCGGAGAAGCAATTTTAAATGCAAGACATATAAAATCTTGGCATACTTTAATAGCCGCTCGGTAGTATTCCTTCAACATATTGCAAACACACACAGACAAAATTACCACCAACCTTTATTTAAATTTAAAAAATTGCAATGACCTAGGATCTTGCTGGTTAGAATGACTAGAATGCAATCTGGTGATATGTAAACACCATTAAATATTCAGCTGACATGCTCAATTCAGCTACAGTGGCGCTTTAATTACTATTCACAGTAATTGTAGTTTGTAGCGCCATCTAGTGACAAATTATTCCCATTGAATGTTCAGATTCTGTATGTTCATCCCTAAAGTATGGCGATTCTTCGAGTATCATTCATGGCAACAGGAGCCCGTTGCGCTGGTGAGTGATATCTGACAATGACAGTATGTCATCTACTGAGCGATTGTACCGCCATCTGGCAATCAATTGTTCTCATTAACTGTCGAAAGTCTACATCATAATTCTTCGAATATACAGTTTGTTACCACCCATGTTAACTGCAGCCCTATCTAGTGTTGTACAACCCATAACTGCTCTGCTTGCTATGGCATTCAAATATTGAATACAGTATATAAAGAGATTCTGTAGAACTTCCATGCAAATTTCGTAACATGCTCTTACATGGCGATTTTAATCGATTAACCTAGTGAAATCATTTTGAAAGTTAAGAATCGGTAATTACATTCTACACTCACTGCTTGATGCTGATCACCTCACACCCCGAAAGTGTGCCTATTAGATTTAATCGTAAGGCTATACTTTTTCGTTTTATGGCGCAAGGACAGTAAAGGTCATGCTACTTTAGAATCAACAGGTTTCCTGGTGGTTCCGAACTCTTGTCGCTTAGGGAGTTAAACCTCGGAACATGAATCGGTAGAAAAACGATGATTCTTCAATATTAGCGAAATTTAAATCCACATTTTTTGCATGGTGGGTAATTGTGTTACCTCTACACTAATGCTGTAGGTAACTTAATACCGACTTAACGTAGAAGACTTAATACCAACTTAACATAGAAGACTTAACATCGACTTAACATAGAAGACTTAACATCGACTCAACATAGAAGACTTAACATCGACTTAACATAGAAGACTTAATACCGACTTAACATAGAAGACTGGATTCCGACTTAACGCAAAGGATTTAGTCCCGACTGAGTGTATGACCTGCTCCTGATAGTATGAAGGACTTAATCCTGACGGTATATAAAACTTAATCCTGACGGTACAAAAGACTTAACCATGACGGTACATAAGATTTAATAATGACGGTACACAAGACTCAATCATTACGGTATGTAGGACTTAATCGTGATGTATGTAGGACTTAATGTCATGACGTGTGTAGAACTTAATCCTGACAGTATATAAAACTTAATCCTGACGGTACAAAAGACTTAACCATGACGGTACATAAGATTTAATAATGACGGTACACAAGACTCAATCATTACGGTATGTAGGACTTAATCGTGATGTATGTAGGACTTAATGTCATGACGTGTGTAGAACTTAATCCTGACAGTAGGTTGGACTTGATTCCAACTAAATTTAGAAGACTTAATATCGATGGTATATAGAAGGCATAATATCAATGGCATATAGAAAACATTAAATCAACTGCACGTAGAAGGTAATCCCACGACTGCGCATGGAAGATATAATCCTATGAATGTACATAGAAGGTATAATCATGGTCTTGTATACAGGGTGTTCGAAAAGTAGTTGCCTCCATGAATTTTTCTGAAAATAAGCATCGGAGAACAAAGTGTTCAGATCCAAAGTTTAGTAGTTTTAAGGGATCTGTTTAATTATATTAAAATGAAGCCACCCCTTCCCCTTTTATGGATGAGGCGGGGATAACACTGAAATTTCAAATGGAAGCCCCCATTTTTATTATGGATTCTGATTCTACGTTCGAAAATAAACAACTTTGGTCTAACATTTCCTTCAGCTTATACATTCCTCAGTAGTTAGAAGCTATTAAAACTGCTATCTACCGCAGTTTTTACCACAGATTGGCACATTATCAGGCTGTACAGAGGAAGCAATTTGAGCTTCTTTTTTTTTTTATAATAGTAAAACTCTGATGATCAGCTGCAAAGGGACTAACGTTAAAGAGACAATAAAATGGTGAGAGGCAAGGAATTCGCGTTAAACAAGCATCCCGATGGTGAGAGGCATGGGAACTCGTGTTCCCACATTATATATGAACTGCGACGAACAACATGCAGACGTTATATCTAGCAGTTTGATATGTGTCTAATTTTCGGGAAATGCATAAGTCGAAGGAAAAGTTAGACCAAAGGTGCTTGCTTTTAAACGTTGAATCCAGGGCTGTTTCTATCATTGAGCCAGAGTAGACTACCACCTAGGGCGGCAAAATAGCGTAAAAATTTTAATTTTAAATCAAACAAAGAAAAAACTGAGCAAATGAGGAGAAAAAATGAAAAAGAAGAAAAATTAAAACATATAATTGTTTTCAAAAGCATACGGAACAATTACTTAAAAAGTTTTTATTTTGACGAATTTGATGAAATTTGATATTTGATGTGTTTTTTGTTTAATTTTCCACACAAGTTCTTCTATATCTAATACATTTAAGCCTTCTAGCTCTGATAATACAACGTTGTGTTTTGAAATATTACTCCGTCAATATTACAGTTTTCAAAAATATAAAATGTTGAAATTAAACAATTATAACATGTAGCAATTGTTTTACTATTCACAATATTCTAATATTACAAAATAACTAATATAAGTTTAAAATATAAATATAATTAACGGGTTTAATGATTAAAAGCATAATAGAACATTTACATTGTTGAACCGCTGGATGTTGGTGGTGGTAGAGAGGAGGATATAGGCATAGAGATATAGGTAGTAGAGAGGAGGATATAGTAACGGTAGTACAGAGGAGGTGATGGCAATGGTGAGGGCGGCGAAAAATCAAGAAACGGTTCTGGTTGAATCATAATCTGCAATAAAAAATTAAGTTTCTCATTTGAAATTTTAATTTTGCTCTGGCCTCATCTATAAGGGGCGGCTTCATTTTAGCATAATTAAATGGATTTCTTAAAACTATTAAATTCTGAATCTGGACATCTTTTTCCCAATGCGTATTTTCCGAAAAAATCAAGGGGTCCGCTACTTTTTAAACATCCTGTAAAAAAGACTTACATCTCCAGATTTTGGGTAGGCGACTTACATCTTACAATTGTATATAGGAAATCTACACTTGAAGATTGCATGTAGGAGACTTACTTGGGTAAAACTTCATAAAATGGTTCGTATTAAAAGTAATTCGCCTCAAGCCTGTTCGTTTTAATGAGATTCGACTGCGTAGTTTTTTTTTCTATCATCATAGTACATCTGGAGCATTATGTTGAAGA
>QLNU02015359.1:7519130-7534639 GCA_006491805.2 Dysdera silvatica | reverse complement strand
GACTCGAATGATTCTTCTATCATTCTAACCGGCATATAGCTCCGTTACCACCAAAACATCAAGTCGTCGTTGCGCATGCGCAGTACGCGAGGGGCGGGTCTATACACACAGCGTTCTGTTTGGGCGTCCGCGGAAATTTTTAATCAGTACAGCTCATGATTCCAATCATCTATGATAGTAGTTTTGACATCAAACGATAAATGTCCATTATATCAACGCATTTCACTTGTAATCCAAACATTTGGCCAGTTTTAGTAAGTGAAAAAAATCGAAATAAGAAAATAAAATCGAAAAATTTTGCAATGTCGCCCAAAACTTGCAGGAAAATCAAAATGAAATACAGAAGATGTATAGTATCTGAAAGAGCGTCTCAGAAACTATCCGGAGATATGTAATTGTCAGTGGCTGACAGGGCCAGGAGGCCCAGAGCACGCAAAAATGCGAACGTCGGCGGCGAGTTCAACTACGATTTCTGTTTAACAATAAATATATCAATCCATTTCTGAGTTCCACTGAACTCCACTGCCATAAACGACGTTGCACTGGGAACGTATTCACATTAATCCTTCAACTGTGCGCCCCGCCACAGTCATAAATTTTTTATTACTTAAAAATTAACTCGATATTCTCATTTAATATATTCTTTCACTTACTTTTACTCTTTTTTATCACCTGGCAGAAAAAATTTCGTTCGACGATCAGTTACATCCTTTCACATTAAAACGCTTCATTCATTTTTCACAGATGAGCCATTAATAAGAATGGATTTTAAAGATATTCTAGCTTTATTTCTCCGGGAATAAATCAAGAATGATATGCGAACTTGAAATATCATCAAAGCTTTTGATGAACTCCTTTTAAAGAAAGAGGATCACTGAAGACACTTGAAAAACTGGACATATTTTATCCGAAACGAACCTCGTGGGAAGATTCTTTGATTCAAATCAATTCAATGAAACAATTAATTCAAAATCCCGATGAACAAATGCTTTATTTATAACAAAATGTAGATTTCATGACATGTTTTCAATCACATAGCGCATGTGATTTCAGAGCAGGCCTTTGATAATATCTCTATAGTTGAATGCGTTTATTGAAAATAGATTTAATTCTTTATGAAAGATATTTTTAAAGACCCCTTGTGTTATTTTGGTATTGGGTTAAATCAGCTATTCTCCTCGTAATTGGGTATTTTACTTGTGAATGCAATATATTCATATTGTGATATTAAATTACACTTGCGCTGATATATATAATGCGTTAAAATATATTACTAGCTTCAATGAATTAAACAATATAATATAATTTATATAATATATAATATACAACATAATATATTGGAATAATAAATATATATATTTATTTATACTTGAAAGGCATTAATATTTCTACTTTTCTGAATAATATTCTTTATAGTCTATTACTACATGATTTTTAAGCTTCCATGTTAAGTTCCTTTAGTTTATAACTATCCAATTTTACGAATCGGTTTACACATTATAAATAAAATCTAAGGAGTGAATCATGAAAGGTTTATCTGCAAATAAGAGTAGCTAATTTTCTTTATGAGTAAATGTAAATTACTCGAAAAGGTTAATTCAATTTACATTCAATTATGAATTTATACGACGAAGATTATCATTAAATATACAATTTTGATAAGCCGAATATTAAATTAATTAATACCTTACAAATAATGAGAAACTTGAATTAATTAATGCTCGGTGTTAAGAAATAAGATATCAAGTTTTAAGAAATAATTCAAGTGATACATAAATATATAATTAAAAAAATATCTAGCTATACCGAATTATAATGGATGATATTCCATAGATACGATTATAATAAATATATCGATTGTAAGTTATTTTATTGACTATGTTATATAAAGTTATTCAATATCTACAAATTATTACCGAATGTTATTTTTTGACTCACTAAAAATGGATTGCAAATTATTACATACTAAAATAGATTACAAATTCTTATTTACTAAAATGGAATGCAAATTCTTACTTACTAAAATGGATTGCAAATTCTTATTTACTAAAATGAAATGCAAAATTTTTTTACAATTTTGCATTCAAGGGACAGGTTAAAAAAACAAAAATATATTAAAGAATTACTGTGTTAAAACGGGTTCGTAATACCAAATAAGTTAAATATGCAGATATTTCCGCCTCGGTACCTAATTACCCTAATTATACGATATTATTGGCTCCTTTTATGCAAAAATATTTGTTTGCAAGCTTTTGCATCGATGGATTGTATCGATTGGGTTAGATTACCAGCTATCTTTCATCGAATTATGCTAAGTCATTGTTAATAATACATGACTACCTTCGATGAAATTACATCAGTCACATATTTTAATTATTGAATTTCGTGTTTTCATGACCGTGAGAAAGAGACATGGTTTCTTTTAGAAGTTTTAGCATTTAGTGACTCAATGATTAAAACATTGAAGTCCATAAGGCTGGGTTCGAATTCAGTTAAGTTTAGTTACGTATAAATGCATTGTTATTCGGATATACCGTTAAGCTGGGGATTCCGTCCCAGAAGAGTTGGATTGAAGCCCCACGTTTCCGGCTGAAAGCAAAGGCTAGAGAAAGAGAGAGAGGGACGGGAGTGTGTATAGGGTAGAAATAAGCGATTTTTTTAGACTTTACAAGCCACCAGGGTAAAACACAAAAAGCGTCCTTTCCGTTGACACCGGATGGACTGGACGGCACCAACACCTTATTCGAATATTACATAAACCACCGACTGCGATAATAATGGTAAAAATAATAAAAATAAACAGCGATGGCCCAGAAGGTTTCCGGAGAATGCGTGGGCACAAAAGAAATTTGCCCGGCCTGTATACTATTGCTGTCTTACCGGCTAGACTCTGCTGTCGTGTCGGGGTGGGTATAGTCGTACTCTAGCGCCCCTCTACTCATTCTAGAGTTAGTTTTTCTAAAAATGAAAAAAAAAGCGCTTTTATTGTTTTTCTGATTTTTGCGCCTCTGTAATAAAGGCCGTGCTATAAGCTGCTGCCTTACTACTCACAAGGAAACTAATCCAAGTGTATCCTTCCGATTTTGATGAAATTTGTTGCATTTGTAGAGGAAGCCAAATTATTGGATACGTATTTTTTTATCGGCTACAAAATAGGTTTAGGGGGCGAAAATCGACCATATTTTTGTTTTTCGGCTATAACTTTTGAACAAATCATGATAGAGTAATTTCGTAAATGTACAAAATTTCACAGCCTATCCACTGGTGTAAAAAAAATCGTTTAAGAAATATGATGAATTATAAAATTCAATTTTCATATTTTTCCACAGGGGAAGTTGCGCGTAGGGGCGACGCTTTTCTTGTATGCACAGGTGCTATGCAGGGGAAGTAGCACATATGGGGCGACACTTCTGCATTCATAGCTGTACGCAGGGAAGAAGCGTGTAGAGGCAGCTTCAGGTATATTTTCAGAAGAAAGTGGGGAAACCCCTTTAACAGATAAAAAAAAATAATATGATTATATGTACAAAAAAAAAATCAATTCAGTGAATCTAGGTATCCCCTAAATATGAGCTTATTAAGTCAACTGCTTCTGGAGATATAAATATTTACTTTCAGGGAGATTTTCGTGGGTCACCCTATATCATGTACTATAATTCGCCGTGTATATGAGCTGTGTTGTCTCTAATTATGAAATTTATGGCATATATTATACGTCTGTCCTTTGATCCGTAAAACTTAAAAAACCTGTAGATCTGGTAAATGTGTTTCTCTAACAGGTCATTGCGTATTAACTTTTAATTACTCTGCATCTGTTTCAATTTCCTTTGTCTTCCTATTTTGGAGTATTTTACAGTTTCGTAATTAGAGACCACATGGCTCATATACACGGCGAATTATAGTGCATGATATAGGGTGACCACGAAAATCTCTCTGAAAGTAAATATTTATATCTCCAGAAGAAGTTGGCTTAATAATCACATATTTAGGTGTTAACTAGAGTCACTGAAGGGATTTTTTTGTATATATAATCATATCATTTGTTTTTCGTCTGTGAAAGCGGTTCCCCACTTTCTCCTGAAAATATACCTGAAGTAACCCCTACACACGCTTCTTCCCCTGCGTACAGCTATGCATGCAGGAGAAGTGTCGCCTTTTACGTTCTACTCCCTTTGCATAGCAGCTATGCATGTAAGAAAAGTGTCGCCCTTAAGCGCTACTTCCCCTGCGGGAGAAAAAAATGAAATTTTAATTTTATAACTCATTATATTTTTTATGAAATCTTTTTACACTGGTGAATAGGCTGCGAAATTTTGTACATCTACGAAATTACGCTATCATGATTTGTTCAGAAGTTACAGCCGAAAATATGGGCGATTTTTCGAGGGCGTTCACCTCTAAATATATTTTTTAGCTCCGTAAAAAATAGGTATTCAATGTTTTGACCTTCTATAAATCCACCAAATTTCACAAATTGAGGGGAACATATAGGTTGCTTTCCTTGTAAGCGCTTCCCCGCAGAAACAAAGAACAAAGAACAAAACGAAAAATTGAATTTTATAACCCATTATATTTTTATGTAATTTTTTCACAATTTGTGGATATGTTGGTGAAATTTTGTGGCCGTTTACGAAATTACGCTATCATGATTTGTTCAGAAGTTATAGCCGAAAAACTAAAATATGGCCGATTTTCGAGGGGCGGGTTCATCCCACCCCCCCAAGCATACTTTTAGGTGATTAAAAAAATACGCATCCAATAATTTGGCCTCCTCTATAAATACACTAAACTTCATTAAAATCGAAGGGACACACTTGGTTTAGTTCCCTGGTCAGTATCTTAATCGGGGACCTCCTCCCGGTCAAAAATTACACCGCTTAAAATGCAAGATTTAAAAGAACAAAACGTTTAGATACTCCTGACGCATTTTTCTTAGAATGAATTACGAACCTGTGTGTTACAAACTAAAGCATTATGGGATTTCTGTACGGATTAGAGGATCTACAACAGATCAGTCAGATCTAACGAAGAAAAATATTGCCTTCTTACAAAATTTAGTTTCAACTCGGAATCTGTCTTGGTCTTCCTTAATCATAATTATTTTCTAACAGCAACAATTCCTTTTTATTTATTTTAAACCTTAATTTAATTTTGAAGTCTTTAAAATTTCGGGGATCACATAAGCCCTTCTAAATTTCTTTCCGAAACCCTCTTTGCGTTAATTTGAGATTAGAGGAAAGAAAGATGATTTTCGCAATAGCAGACGTTTTTGAGTTTTAACATGCATTCTTGCTTCATTATTACCCGCTTTGTGAACTAGTAATATATTTATAATTTTTCGCATGCTTAAATTCCCTTGCTTTTTCGACCTAATATATCTTAAGATACAGATAGGGTTTCGACGAAGACGAAACCCTGGGTTTCATCATTAAAATGAGGGTTTTTCTTACTACTTTCTTAATAATAGAATCTTTTGATCGTGAAAAGAAGGGGGGTTCCTTTTGTTTAATATAAAATAGATTTATTTTTTCAAATTTCACAGACGATTTCTTATTATTAGTATATTTTCTGATTCTCTCTCCCTTCCACACAGATTTCTGACGTCATCATTTCTCTCTAGGCTCGTCACAATTCTCCATGGAAAAGCGATATCTGAAGCCATTGAATTTTAAAGTTTGAACATAAATTTCCTTTTTGCAGACAATGTTATGGGGTCTTATTTCAAGACAAAAAGTGGCAACAGGACTGATGTAGTTTCCATATTCAAGTTCCATTGCCCAATGACTCATTACATCTAGTGCAGCCCATTAAAAAGGCACTTTTCACATTAAAACTTTGCGGAAGTACTTTCCCCCTTTTCTCTAGGGGGCGCATATAAACAATAAAACAAGTCGGCTTTGCGTGCAAAGTCCATAACAAGAAACGGCTTTGTTTATTACCACTCGCTGGCTCTGAAAAAGGAAAAGAAAAATTTTCGAGTTAAAACATTTTATCGAACGTGTCTGGCAACAGAAATAACCTCGCCAACATTTCTCTTCCCAGTATGGCAACGGTGTGAAAATTTGATCTCTGAATGTGTTCAAATGTTCGAATAAAACTTTTGTTTCGGAGACCTGGCAGCACTCAGGAAATATAACGAATACTTTGTTAACTTTCATTAACTCGTTTTATTAACTTTTGTTAACAAGTTAACAAATAATACTGGCACACCATGATCTAAAATTTGGAATAAATTCACATAAACTATAAGCGAGGTTTGTACAGAAATGAGAATAATTAATTTTTTGTGAGTGAGCGGAAATTAAAAGAAATTATTAATTTTCATTCAATTAATAATTCAGATGAAGAATATTGTAATTAAATATTTAATTTAATTACAGTAATCTTTCCATCAACGATTTTAAAAGGATGGGACAAAACGTTGTTAAACGGAGGCGAGATGCTAATCAGAATAAGTATAACTCAACCAGCTATTTGTTGGAAACGAAAATACTTCATAGACTTCATAGCCAAGTTAATATTTATTTACTTATTAATTTTTCTTATTTTTCTTAATTTAAAATTATACTTTGATAATGAATTTTTGGAAATAATCCTCTTTGATGAGGAATTTTTTTGAAATGAACATTTCTTTGATGATGAACTTTTGGAAATAGTCCTCTCTTTGATGATGAATTTTTGGAAATAGTTCTTGTGTAGGAATCAGTAAACGCACATTAAAAGTCTGAGGTTGAAATATTTTAATTGCCTAAATTTTCAGTTTAATTCGATTCGATAGCGAGCAGAGTTTAAAAATGAAATCGTTGTCCATTAACGAACTCATTATGCGTTGATGATACTGTCTTAAATCTATCCGCGAGCCGATAGATGTATCCTACGTACCGATCACGTACGTGTTTGGGGTTACGTGCTTCTTTTCCTTTTGGTTCTGATGCTCAAATCCCTAAGGAACCTAGGCCTCCTTAAAGATCGTCGCCCACTCACTTCCATCTAAAGTTTTTTTCGTCATTGTCATATTTTCACTTGGCATTACGTAATTTTAAACTCTTTGAACACAATAAATACAGCCATGCTCTGTGCCTATCTACGACAGTAATGGGAGTAATAACAAGTCCGTGCCCGATTACAATTATTGAGATGTGTACAAAAATTAATAATACATACATCAGGATACAGTATCTAAAAGTAAGGGAAAAATGCAAATGTCTAATCAAATTAAAAATAAATTAGCACTGTAAACGTTATTTTAAAGCTGAAAAGGTTTGGCAATAAATTTATCATAAAACGGTGACGGAAAAATATGGAAAACCGAAGTTTTTTTGAAAGAAAACGATGTTACGAAACAAAGGTGACGAATCTTATGGGTTTAAATTCAGTGATAGCGATTTCAATGCTGAAAATAAAGAATATAATCGCCAATAAGGCTCTTTAATTTATTAATTATTAATTAATTCGTCAATAAAATATGATTAAAATTAGTTCTGTACGTGAGAAACTATGGGAAAATTTTACGTTAGAACGTGACAAAGCTAGATAGCAGTGGTATAGAAGGGTGGGTTCTCAAGGTTGGGTGGGGGGGTCACAAGTGCCTTCAATTGAATACCAAGGTTCGCTTCTCTCTTCTACACCGAATTATTTGGGGAAACAGCGCCCCTTCCAATGCCCTTTGTTGTCCCCTTTCGCCTTCACAATATTTTAATTAATACGTATTTTCTGGGCGGTGGACTTCTTCCAGAAAAATAGGTGACCTCCACCTTTAAAAATCATGCTATATGGAGGACTCCAAATTTCACGAACTTATATGACCCCCTTCCCCCCCAACAAAAAGGAATTTTTTTTCATGGAGTGTTTCTGCCAGCAGTTAGTAAATAAGCGAGTCCGTTGTATTAACATTTCAAAATATCCACCAGAAATTTACAAAATTTTTGACAGATCTCCAGCTGAGAATTTTCATCCTATTTCCTAAGAGGGAAATTACTGACAAGGAAATGTACAAGCATCAGACATTACTTCTCTGATTATTCTGCCTTCATTTGATAAAGGGAGAAGTTGGCTCTTGAATCATTGTATTTTTAAAACTTTACAGCAGTAGCATAAAATAACAACAATAGTTGTTGAATCTCTGCGTGGAATTATATATTATATTGTTAATGGAAATTTCGTAATTATAACCTCAGTACTTCTTATTGTTTTATTTGTTTGTGAGTGTTACCGGCAAAAACAAAGGGTGATGCTTTTCATTGATGGTTTCTCTATTGAGTCATGTGATATCATGAAGTCTATATTATCATGACGAAGTTACATTTGACATCTGTCGTTTAGTAAGGAAATTATTTCAAAAGCTTAGCATAACAGCGACTCAGCATGGCATAAATGCTAAGATTATCTGTGCAAAGATATCAAGAAACAAATATGCAAATATGGACTAAAAACCTCAAACTCTGTGCACTTTACAGTAGACCTCCTGATTATCTAAAGAAAGAGGGGGAGGAACTTAATCTCAGATAAGCGAAATTTCAAGTAATCTGAAAATTCAATTTTCAGAGGTGAGAACCCTGAAAATTGTTAGAATTATCAATCAATTTGAAATTATTTCCAAGGGTCAGGTAAAAATGAGATCTTTGGGTCCAACTTGGAAAAGTCAATTAAAACCTTCTTAACTACTGTTTTGAATATCTAAATTCCACATAAATATGAAGCTGTTTTCCTGGTAATAGAAATTCACGAAAATTTTGTTTGCAAATGGTAATTTTTTCTCCAATGTAAGTGGAAACTTTGATTTTCATTATAAAGGTGGGGGTGGGGGAGGAAACTACATCATTTATTTCGCTATCATTACTAAACTGTGCTGATAGTGAAAAATATAGCAAAATATATATTTTTGTTAATAAAGAGTAATAACTGCTTTGGAAATAGTGATTGGAAAACTTGACTGTAATCACGTTCATGTATCTTGAGATATATATGTACTATTTGGTATGCAGGCATCCAATGGCGCTTAAAAGTTATTTTAAAGTTTTTTTCAAAGTAAAAAAATCTGTTGTGGACTTCGAAACCGGGAAAGAGAACGCTAAATTCAAATTTGGTTTTTATTTCACATGTTGCATTGAGTGATTCCAGAAACATCAATGCGGGCCTCAACTGATTTCTCAAATCTTATACAGCGAGTATCCTAATCTCTTAAATTTTTTTATTTCTATTTTTTTTGGGGTCGAATAGACACGATTTGAAATAATTAATAAAATTTAAAATGTTATTTAAATCCATCTTTGACGAATGTTCTAAGTCGGTCTCCACAGCTCTATAATATCATAGATATAAACGATATAATATTGAAAATATCGATAGCAGTCATTCCTACTGAGACCATTGAATAATAAACCTTATGTAAAACTCTTGTAGAAACTAATAATAATATTCAATTCCTCTATTTTTGGCAAAATTATACATGAAACATATATAGGTAATTACTTATATACATTAAATATATATTGTCTCAAGTCTTAATTCGAAAAAATGCAGTCACTTGGTTGCCAATGACAACCGGATACTTTCAGATGGCGAGGAAAAACCATTTTATTTGTGAAAACATTTAAAAACGTATTTATTCATGGAAATTGAACTCAATTACATTTTTCAAAATCTGTATAATGATTCAGTTTAAAAAAGAAAAAAACATGTCGTTATTATACATCAATAATTAGTCACAAAGTGCAAAATATTTACATGAATTTCAGAACAAATAAATACGAATTCGATAATCTTAATTTATTAAAAAAGAAAGCATTTTTATGAACGTATCATTTTATAATAATTAAAATATAAATAAATCGTGGCAAATTATTTTTATCTCAAGGTGATGTTTCTTTGGGGTTGGGGGGGGTGGCTTTGAATTTCTTTTAGATCTGGGTCCTATAGCCTATGATATTCAACTGCCGACCTACAGTTCGATTCCCAGCGGTGGCGGATTTACAAAACTCTCGGTCCTAGGCTTTTAGCCAGCCCCTTTCTCTCTTACACAAGATGGAATACTCTCGAAAAAAAATAAAAATAAACATTCGTATCGTATTTTTAAGGTTTTATATGTGACTGTGCTTTTTTACATAGATACACACATGAATCCTTTAACCAACGATGCATTTCTGGACTCTTAGCTACCGCCCACGAACAAATACCACACTTAGATATAAGCCTCGTGTGCTTTGTCAAAAATATGAAATTGACATCCAAAAATAGGATTAAAAAATTTTTAAGAAAAGTACTCATTTTTAAAATATCCTCAAATATATTTTATTAAACAAAATTTTAATTAAAACTTTTTTGAAATTAAAGAGAGAGAGGTAGAACGATTTTTTCTATACAGCAATGCTGAAGAAGAAAATGACAGGTGGACAAGCATGTAGTTAGACAAGTAGAAAAACTGATGAATTTTTATTTCATTAAACCGAATATTATACTAATGTCTATGTTAATACAAGTAAAACCCAATTATGGTTTAATTTCATCATTCGAACCACTCATCAGTAAAATCCAATCTATGGTATAATTTCACGAAATAGCATGTATGATAAAAAAAAATTTCATCTTTGATTAAATATAAATAGAAAATTTGAGTTATTTGGATTTTATAGTGTGAAATTTTTATGAAAAGTGCAAGTATGCATCACTTGTGATGAAGCGCAGAACCCAAGAGGGGACCCACGTAACAACCTGATAGGAGGCAATGAACTGGTGGGAAGTGGACGCGAAAGACCTTCAGGAAATCGTTTTGCTTGTATTTTATGACCTTGCGCCGTAAAATACGAACCCTTCAGGAAGATTGTTTGCTTGCGTTTTAGGGCGCAAGGGTAGTTAAGATCGTGCTGCACCGTGATCTACAGTCTTTTGAGTAATACGAACGTCTTTTGCCTAGGGCAAGATCGTAATTGAAAATCTTCAATTTTGTTCATGGTAAAATTGCCTTAATGAGTTGAGTTCTCAGATAATAAATTTGTAAGTGAGGCCAAAACGGACAAACACAATAGAACCTGCCTAAAGTGGCCACCTTTGGGACTGGAATACAATGGGCACCATGGACAGGTAGTCATTATACACGACAGACTTTAATATAGGCATGACTAAATCCGTACCAGTTCTCTCTTGTAAAAAGTAGTCACCTTATTCATGTAATCAATTTACCAAGGTATTCATTTCAATAAGTCCCGCTGTATCTCACTACATCATACACATAAACAACCAGGGTGTGTGTGTGTGAGTACTTCCGGTTAAAAATGTGCATACAGTAAAGTTTTGTTAATCCAAACCAATTGAGACCGAGACCTGTTCGGATTAACGAATTTTCTTACTTACTGAAATCTTTGCTACAGAATTTACTGTAAGCTATAACTGTTTAATGTGTGTGTGTGTGTTTTGGGGTGTAAGTGCAGAGAGTCAACCTGCCGCCAACTTGCCAGCCAACAGCTGACAACTTGGCGACGGAAAATTTCCCCCTTCTTTTATGGCAATTTCAATTAGTTAGAAAACGCACTGCGCCGTTTGTTTACGTCGTGTCAGTTAGCTGCCGTTTCAATAGACTGGAAAGAAAATTCGGGTTAAGAGGATTTTCGGGTTAGTATGGTTCGGGTTAACGAGTCTCTACTGTACTTTTTCCCATGATATTTTAATATCATGTAAAATATACGCACGAAGATATCATCTAAAATATACACACAAAGATAGGGAATCGTCTTCTGAATCTTGGTTGTCTAGTTAGCAACATGCTTGGGATCCAACTAAGCGGTTGCTGGTTCAAATTCAGCCCACGACGATGCATTTACTTTGTAATTTTTTTACTGGCCACTAAATATTGTAATGCTGGTTCAATAAGCTCTAGTTGAGTCATAGAGCGTGGGTGTTAAAGCATCTAAATTTCAATGTCCATAATGAGATACCGGTATTGATATTTGATTATCAGTAAACTGGTGATATCAAGTGTAAAGGCACTTTAAAAAATGGGATAAAATGATGAATGACATAAGAAATTCTGCCTATGAAGGAAGAATAGAAAAACTGATGTAAACGTTCTAAATTAATTAAAACTTGTATTTATGTGCCATTTGTTGATCTATCCCATTTTTTAAAAGTATGATCAAACGGATGACTGAATATAAATAATTTGAGAATGATTAAATGACTACCAAGAAGGAACGAGATTGTGTTCAGTATGTATTATAATCAATCAATTAATTAATTAATTAATCAATCAATCAATTTATTTATTCTTCACATGTACAGTTAAAATTGGAAAGAAAATTACCATGAAAATTGGAAAGAAAATTTAATAATTGATTAAATTATTAAATTAAATTAAAAAAATTGGAAAGAAAATTAACCATGAATTATACATACAAGATTTAACTATACATGGAAAGGTCCCACGAAAATATCAACTAGAATATGAAAAACCATGGGACCTGATAATAAGAGAATAATTCTTACATTATAATCAGCAATGATTTCGGTTTTACTGCAATACATATTGAGCACACAAAGATTAAACTCGTCAGCGTATTTAAGAGTGAAAAATGTCGCCATATTAAAGAATATCTGCCAAATTTGTTTGATGAGTAAGTTTGGTAAAGTATTGTATTTATTGTAACCATGGGACTGGCGCATACTGACCACGGGGCTTTCACTATGATTCATACGAGACATAATACAATGATCGTGATGAGAAATTCATGCAGTATTTGGGAAACGTCCAATAAGATGACTCACAGTATGGATTCAAGATCACGTTCAGAAAACTCACGTCCGGTTTTTTGTGCTCAGTGTATGAAAATTTAATTCGTCTGTCTTTCAACTAATGAGTTTATGGAGGTTTTTGCCATTGGGTCTTTGTGTCCCTTGTTATTTTTTTCCCTTTTGAAAACTTCAGATGTTGCCATTTACCAAATTACCTTTTAGGAGATTCGTCCGAGCCAATTTAGTTTTACATTTATTAAAGCACGGCTGTTATCGAATATACTTGGTACGCGCACTAAAAATAATTGGAAAAACACGACACAACAATTCTAAATTTACTGGAAATCTAATTATTATTTTTTACTTCCATAAACTGTTCTGAAATTTCGAAAACTTCGTTAAGTAAGAAATATTGTGCATTGAATCCTAAAATTTCAGCATAGAATTTCGGCTTAAATATCGCTATTGAGCGGTTTGTACTAGATATACGAAAACCCCAACGTGTCTTCTTAATAAATATGCATATAGATCTCCGTTTAACAAGAATTCTCTAATTGGTTTTGAAAGAAGTTCTTAGAAATAACGGAATATACTAACGAATTCTGAGATGAAATGGGAAAACAAGTAATTGAGGATCGCAAAATATACTACGGGTCAAAGAATATACTAAAGATAATGGAGAAGAATGGGAACTCTTTCTCAACATTCCAGTTTATAAGTATATATTTTTGTATCCTGAAATTTTCAAGCTATGCCAATAATACCACTTAGTGAAACTAAAACGCTTTTAAAAGCAAAGTTCCGTTAATTTAAATATTTAGGGGGAAGTACAAATTTTGCAAAACAGATCCACTGAGGTTGAATCTTTCGCGTACCAAACTGTAAATTTATTTTAAAATCGTTCACAATTTGCGAAGTTTTTTATGAAATCATGTTCGCAGAAAACGAATTTCATACATTTGCTCGTAATAAACATCGAGTCTAATAAAGACAACAAAGATTATAATGAATACCAACAATCAGTTTTTGAATCGAGTATATGTAATTTATTCAAACTTTTAATTTTGAACTTTTTTTATAGACTTGCTTTGTTTTCGTATGACTTGAGCTTTCAACGTCTTGATTCTTGAAGACGTTTAAGCAAGTTGATATTTAGCTACGACTTCGTTTTAATTTCTTCTCAGATCCATCTATTCTTCGTCGTCTGTAAATGAAGAATCGTAGTGTCTGTTGATTCTGTGATGGAGGTGAGTAGTATGGCTAATCGTTCAATCGTAGTGTCTGTTGATTTTGTGGTGGAGGGGAGGTTAATCGTTCAATCGTAGTCTCTGTTGATTTTGTGGTGGAGGGAAGGTTAATCGATCAATCGTAGTCTCTGTTGATTCCATGGTGGAGGGGAGCATTGTGGCTAATCGTTCAATCGTAGTGTCTGTTGATTCCATGGTGGAAGGGAGCATTGTGGCTAATCGTCAATCGTAGTCTCTGTTGATTCCATGGTGGAGGGGAGCATTGTGGCTAATCGTTCAATCGTAGTGTCTGTTGATTCCATGGTGGAAGGGAGCATTGTGGCTAATCGTTCAATCGTAGTGTCTGTTGGTTCTGCGGCTGAAGGGAGCAGTGTGGCTAATCGTTCAAATAACCGAATCACCGAACTAGTGATCTCATTTATAATAGGTGGGCAATGTCGTTCTTTAATTCGTTCAGTGATCGATTTGGAACATGTATAGTAGAGGCGGATCCAGAGAAGTGTTTTGAGGGATATAAAATACAGTAGGATCCACATATAACGAGCCCGTATTTAGCGAGTTTCTGAATATGGCAAGGAAAATATGAATTTTGTTTGGCATAAACGCTTTTAGCAAACAAGTATTTTTGGACCCCGATTTTAACCGAACAATTTAAAAAAAAATAAAATTGGAAATCAAGCTTATTGTAAAAATTCATCGTTATATGCGGTTGGTCGTTATAAACGATTTCCGCCGCATTTTTATGGATTTAGGAGGGGGAATTTCTCTAATTACCCCCCCGTGGATCCACCACTGTTAGAGGTTTTAACATTGATGGTTTAAAATAGCGATTTTCAACCTTTTTCATCTCGTAACACACCAAGACTAATTACTGAATTTTTGCGATACACCAAAAAACTATATTTTTCGTCCTTCTGAAAAAAAAAATAGATGAGTAATGCTAGATAAACAAAAAAAGTTTATAATTTTGATTGATCTATAAAATATTAATAATAAGCAGCATCTTTAAGCAGCACATGATAAACACATCTCCGTCTTCTCGGATGTGGCAACGAACAATCTGCTGGACTGCTGGCTCAGTTGGTTTGCTAATTTATTATGTTCTTCGGAATAGTTGACCACCGTTCCATTACACGCAATGGTTGTGTTGGCTTTTTCTATTTTTTTTTTGCTTGAAAATCTCAGGGAAACGAGGTTACTGCCTCTAACTAATTAGTCAGGTTGTGTTAGTCAAGTATTGCCTGTTCGAAAAATTCTCGCGTGTGCGTGCGTGCTTGCGTGTGTGTGTGTTTCAAAGTTTCAAATATGTCAGCTAATCAGTCCTTAAACTCATTTAGATACATTTAGACCACATTCACCTATCATTCTTTATTATTCATTCACTTATTAGTCTTAATTATTCATTCACTTATCAGTCTTAATTATTCGTTCATTTATCAGTCTAAATTATTCATTCACTTATCAGTCTTAATTATTCATTCATTTATCAGTCTTAATTATTCATTCACTTATAATTCTTTATTTTATTTATTCACTTAT
>QLNU02015359.1:7496052-7511897 GCA_006491805.2 Dysdera silvatica | reverse complement strand
GAAATATTGTTGTAATAATTATGTGAAGCAATGGAATAACACAAGAGTAGAATAACACTTTGATATTATTGCAATGAATATATAGCGTATGAAAATAAAGGCCGTTATAATTCTAAAAGGTATTTGTGGATATGTTTTTTAAAAATAGAAATAGAATTAAGTTCACGTGATCTGTTAGGTAGGAAATTCCAAATTCCAGGACTCATAGAAGCAATACGTGTCACTCTGAGATTTGTTCTCGAAAAATCAGGTATTAACTTATTTACATTTCTGGTAAGGTAATTGTGATTAGACAATTGTGGACATATGAGATCTGCATGTAAGTTGTGTTTTTACACTCACAAACATACTAATTGAAATTTTATATTAAAAAAGCTTTTCTATGGGCATTAACTGAACTTTATAAAATATGTAATCCTAATGAGAGTTCTGACTGTATGTCATTAATAGCCATGAAGTATAATGATAAAAAATTAAAAGGAAACGAAGAATTTCCGAAAGCCTTCCCTTAGAAAGTAGGTAAATGACATCATGAAGAAAAAAGCTACAAGAGCGTGGAAGTTCAAACTTGTACGCAACTTGTACGCACATTGTTCAAAAGAGAGTAGAAGATAAAGTATGTGTGGTAATAGAATTATGGGATAAGTGATAGAATATACACATGATAATTGTCAATATATATATAGAGAGAGAGAGAGAAAGAGACACACACACATTTTGATTTTTGAATTTTTTGTTTTTAAAATCATGGGCTCAAGTAAAATTTCTTACTGTACTATGACTATTCCTTTATAAATTAATGGCTTTATTTTAACTATTGAAGTAATACTATGAGACAAAAAAAAAGTTTTAGAAAAAAATTCAAAGCGTATCAACTTAACCCAGCTTGAGTCAAGTTGATACGCAATAGTTATAATAATATTAATTTCTGTACAGCATCAACCAAACATGTTTTAGGTATGACTAATTAGTCGGATTTTGAAGACAAACATAAATGTGATTGGCAATTTATACACGTGTAAGGAGGGCTGTCTTCTCCGCAATCTATGTGTGCCCACATTTTACAGAAAATGCATTGAATCCAGCCTTGGCCAGAATGTCCAGTAAGTTTTTAAACACACCCATTGACACACTCAAGTTGTGGGTGTGGGGTTAATCCCCGCCCCCCAATCGAATATCGAAACAAGCCCATCGTTGTATTATACATAAAGTTCGATTTTTCGTAAAAGTAATTTACCCCCCTTCTAATTTATGGATGAAGCACTTCGAAAAAATTTCTGGGTGCGCCACTGAACACACTTAACAAAATTAATCTCCATCTTTGTCAGAATCCAATCCAGCTACCTTGCTTTCTTTTTTAGATTTAAACCCTCTCATTTTTTCTTCTTTTCCTTGCTTACTGGATTGGTTACTGCCATTTTCCTTTACATAGCCGAGGGATTTAAATAATTTAATTTTTGTTTTTGCTTTTTTTAACAGACTTTTTAATAGACAGAAAACGTTCTTTGGAACACCGTAATTTTAAAAACAAAAATTTAGGGACCTTAAACCTTCTTAATTTTACGCCCTGGTCCTTAAGAACTCCTTAGTTTTCATTCCACCAATCTTTCTTCGCCGAACATGATCGGGGAAAAAAATTGGGAAATTCCCTTTCACTCCTAACACATTCCATTTCAGTCCACTCCTCTCAACTCGATGGACCAGCCGGAAAGGATGTAATAATTTTGTCTAATCACAATATCCAAGATAGGATAATCGTCGACGGCAGAGAAGCTAAATTTTTAGTCCCGTGTTTTCAAGATCCTCAATTTGAAAAATTATTAAAGTTGACAAAGTGGAGATGAAAATAAGGACCCTCAAAGCACCTAAATCAGACGTTTTGTGGATCCTTAATTTTTTGTTTTAGGTCCTTAAAAAGTCCTTAATTTTGCTCTTTAAAAAATAGTACGAACCCTGTTGTGCCTATTAAAACTGGTTACACGTTCCAGGTTTGTCGCTTCTGGCTCTCGCAAAGAAAAATTGGGTTGCCTTTTTAAATATTTATAAAATTATTCCGAAGTAGTAAGTCACTTTTGAATTATGCCAAGTAGCAGGTATTGATATTATTTGCTAGTGGCAAATTATAATAAATTTCTTTGATATTCTTGGAAGTCAATTCGTAATAAATTTTGGAGCACATTGCACAATATTTCTTGAGTTTTTTTCTCCAGATCGTCAGTTAAAATCTGCCGATGTTTTGAATACCCCATTTTAACATCTACATTCTTATCTGGGTTTTGTTTATTCTTTTCTTTTTTCTTTTTATACCTTAGAAAAGTCATTTTATCTATAGAGAACGCGTTTACAACTTCCTAAAGAGACATTTTGCCATTCCGAATTTCGGCGTAAGTTCTCTCGAGCTTTTCAATTGGTATTTCTCCCCTTTCAGTTTTTTCTTTTAGTTCCTCGGCATTTCTGGAAAAAAACGGAATACATATTACAACTCTTGTGGGTTAAGTTGATATACCATATCAACCTGACCCAAGTGAACTCTATCAACTTGACGCAAACGACGCCATTACACTAACCTCAAAATTATAACAAATTGGTTAAAGATACAACTATTTCTTTTAAAGCATGAAAACTTCATTTGATAAATAGTGCGGCTGTTAGTTACTCTGTGACACTCAAACAAGAACCTAAAAATTTACTTTTGACGGTTTAAAACTTGTTTTTACTCACAAAACAAAAACAATCACAATCACCTTCCCCCGCACAAAAACGCCAACTGAGTGTTGAGCCTTTGCTTTCTTCTTCACCATTCACCCCGCTCCTTTGCGCCTGCGCATTAAGAAAATATTATTCAATAATATTTGCCACCCACGTTTATGTAGCCTAAACTAGAGGCTTTTTTTTTATATTTGGAGAGAAAAAAAGGGGTTCCGTTCACATTTTTTTCTCCAAATATAAAAAAAGCTCTAGTTTGAGCTATATGTACGTGGGTGGCAAAAATTATTGTATAATAAATTCCCCCACGAAAAACTCACAAAAATCTCGCCCCGGAGGCTTTTCTGTGTTGACCATTATTTGGCAATTGTGTTATCCCTGTGAAGGGTAATAATATCTTACATCCTAAGAAAATATTACCTCTGTATCAACTTGACTCTATATCAACTAGACCCGGTCTCCCCTATAGGTAAATATTGTTAGTAAGTGCACATGGGTAATGTCGGTGTATACACTGTGTGTGATGATTGTATGTACACATGGTATATGAAATGTAGATTGCTAAAAAACCTTATGACAAATTGCAAAATAAATTTTATCTTCTATTATAAAAATATAGGTGATTAAAAATTCATTTTTATTCTCATTGTTGTTAAACATTATTTTTATAACTAGATATAAAGTTTTACTGCAGACTTTCAGCTAAAACACTGGATGCGTAAACTTGAGCAAGGCCCCTGAAAAGGATTAAAGGATCCTGAAAAGGATTAAAAAAAAGGATAAATTCAGTTGGTGCATAGGCTAAATCTTGGTCAATATCGTTATCTGTGAGTTGAATGATTTATGACTGCTAATATCTTTCTAGAAAAAGTATTTAGTTCCACGAACGTCTTTTTAAAAGACAGTATCAAGTTCTACGATTATCTCGCTGAAACTAAAGCTCATCATCTATAAAATATTATTATTATTATAGCTGATATTTACAAAAATTTTGGTAATATATAGAAATTCTGGTAATATATAGAGTTATGATTTGTAAGCATAGATCTATCGACAGAGGACGAACGTTAAAAACATAAAAGTATATTTTAGAATATAGCCGCAGCATTAATCGCATTAAAAGATAGCAGAAATTATAACAGCTAAAGAAGCTCGTATTACCCATATTTGTTGACGATGCAATAAAAATAAATAATTTATACATCATCGCGGCATATCCAAAATTCAAGCACACGTTGAGGCATCAATTTCGTGAAAGATATTAAAAACCAGTCTCACGTAAAATATATTTCTTGAAACTGGAGCCGTTTTAGAAATTGACAGATTTTGATTCTAACTTCTAAAATATTATAACGGGCGAAGGCAAACATTACTAATAAAATTATAGCATCCAGAATCATGTTCTCCAAAACGAGTTCTAAAATCAGCAAGTTATTACAGCAGAAAAAATTGTCAATTGTGGTAAACAGTCGTTGTAAAATCTGTAGCATGTGTGACGTCAAAGATAAAGTTTTTTTAAAGGTAAATGCTTTTAAGTGAAGAGCTACAGGTTACTATTTAGGTGTGTATAACGTTTTGGCACAATTTATGTGTGTGGGTGTATGAATTCATAGAAATTAAATATAAAAAATAGATCGGGGCACGTGAGAAAATGTCTTGATGAGTTGTCACTATCGCTCATATAAATATGTCTGCACTATATTTAAAAAAAGTGTAAAACATGATTCAAATAGAGAAAATATTATATAAACATCTATCTATCTATCTATCTATCTATCTATCTATCTATCTATCTATCTATCTATCTATCTATCTATCTATCTATCTATCTATCTATCTATCTATCTATCTATCTATCTATCTATCTATCTATCTGTCCGTCTGTCTGTCTGTCTAATTACACAGACCGATAAAAAAAATTTCTGCTGACTTACATGTGACACTTGTTTTTTTAACTGATTTTGGTATGCTGATTTGAAATATGACACTTTTTTTTATCACGTTAAGTTTTTGAACTACCGCATTTCGTGTTTATTGCTATAATGTTATATGAATCAAACTTTCGATCTCGCAATTTCTGCGCGATTTGCTGATAAAAATCTAAAAAAATTAGTAATGCACTTCACGTTCCTTATGTCAGGAAAATTGTATTAAAAATTGTGTTTTGTGATTGATATATTTGGATTACGACCAGGCACTGCGACATTGGAGCAAATAGCCATGTGTTTGTTGAACTTGGCATCATGTTTGGTAAACGAAATTGTTTAAATAGTACATATTCGTTTTGAAATATTTGTTGAGGCTTCACTGTACCCAGTCAAAGAATAGGTATTAGTTACTTTGTGAGGAAAACCTATTTTTCTTACTTTCACGTAAAAATAGGTGATTAAGACATGTCTGGAACTCCATACATAGTATTTAAACCGTTTGTGGAAAATATACGACTATGGATAAAATATAAGCGGAATAAACTAGCACTTGGAATTCCAATAATACGGTTAAAGCGGAAAAAGCACATAGATGATTGTTGCTTTTGTCTCGTCCAGACTTCCGTTTAAAATGGGAAAACGAAAAGAGCAGTATATACCCAAATATTGAATCGGCAATCCGTCTAGTTGCTCAGTCAGAGAAAATACCTGTGCCTGATTTTAACCTATCTCCTTCATTTGAAGAAATGGAGGATATGGCAGAAATAGTTGAACATGATGTGGATTTTAGAGATAATACTGGTTCATCTTCTAACTTATGACCACAATATTTTAACCATGAATAAATGATTGACTTACTTAGAGATCTGAGGTTTTTTAAAGAGATGTCTCAAATACTACCTTCAAGATTAAAAGAAAAAAATGTACTCCAGCAAGGAAAGAAAATTACACTTTATCGTAAAAGGGAATATAGCCTTTTACAATGCTTCAGAGTTGAACGCGGTTTAGTTGATTGTCATGATATATCTGGTTTATTAAACGCAATGGGTATACCAAGTTACGATTCAAATGAATGGTTCCTGTTTTTGGATTGTTCTAAAAGTAGTCTTAGGTGTGTTTTGCTTCACAATAGCATGTTTTATGGCTCAATTCCCATTGATATTCAATTCATCTAAAGCAAAAATAATAAGAACTCTTTTAAAGTTACTGAAATACGTTGACTATAATTGGATCCATCTTTGTAGATCTGAAAATAGTGTACATGCTACTAAGCCAACAAGGAGGGTATACTAACAAATATCTCTATTTTTTTATGTCTCTGAGATAGTCAGGACAGAGAGAAACATTGGACTCAGGGGATATGGCCAGTGAGAACACCTTTGAAAGCACCTTTGACTCATAAACGAGTCTTTAGTACGAAGAGAACAAAGCATATTTCCTCCTCTCCGTATTAAACTTGGTATTATGAAGCACTTTGTAAGAGCTCTCGATGTAGAAGGCAACTGCTAAAAGTACATTTGTGATAAATTACCAAGACTAAATAATGAAAAAATGAAATCTGGTGTTCATAATGGACCCGACATTAGAACTCTGAAGAAAAATTCACATTTCGCTAGTTCGATCAATAATATTGAGGAACATGCATGGCAATCATTTGTTGATACTGTTGAAAATTTCCTGGGGAACAAAAAGGTCCGAAAATTACAAAGATATTGTCGAAACATTGCTAAAACATTTTCACCGCCTTGGCTGCAACATGCACATAAAACTTCATTTTCTCCACAACCATCTTGATGTATTTCCTATGAATCTAGATAATGACTGTGATGACCAAGGTAGAAGGTTCCACCAAGACATCAAAATAATGGAAGAGCGATAATAAGAATGGTAGGACACTCATATGATGACTGACTACTGTTGGAGTATTATAAAAGACTGTCGAAGTATTGTGTACTCAAAGAAATCTTCCAAGAGAAAATTCTTTCCATGAAAATCTGAGTGGTTCTCCCTCTGTAGATTATAGGCAAACTTTCCAATATCGGACACTCACGAGCAACGAAAAACTGTCCATTATTTGGAAAAAAAAATATTTCTATATTTGTCTGTTAGATAATAATTGAATAATTGTTACATTTTTAAAACTTCTATATCATACAATTCTAGATATATCATTTATATACCTCAAACCCCACACAAAGTACCCACTTTTTGCTCATTTTTTTGGACATTCAAAATACTTTAGAAAAAAAACTTGACATGATACATGAAAACTAATATGATTTTTGATTTCGGCACATCAAAAACCTTAAAATCAACTCTCAACTGTAAATCAACAAAAATCGTGTCGGCTTGTGTTATCAATTGTCAATAAAAATCAATAATCCCCACTCTCTTAAACATCGCTGACGTCGTCCAAAAGTTATTAGCATAATTTAACCGACAAAAATCTATTTAAAGTACTGTAGCTGTTTACACATAAAGGAGAGTTTTAAATAGATATTCGCTGTTGCTGAGCAATCAACAGTTGTTGCTAAGAAACCAGCACGCCGAAGAACTAAAATGGCGATTTAAATGCAATTTGCTCCCGAAGAATGAGCCCCGTGTGATGTCCCTATTGTTGACTGCTGAGAAAGAACACCGGCCGAGAAAGATGCATTTAACGAAACATCACGTCGTACAAAAAACAAAGTAGACTAGAATGTCTCACGTACTTTTTCACTTATAAAATTTTTATCAAATTTTAGTTTTCTACTCTTTTGCAGCAGACCCTCATGGGGAAACCACGACATTAATTCAATAATTGAGCTGTTTATACAAAAATAGTGATGAAATTGCTGTATTATAATGAAAACATAGTATAATTAGTTTGAAAATTATGTAATTATTACTTAAAAAAGAAAATACGTACAGAAGAGTAAAATGTTACAGCGATGTTGATGAAAATTGAAAAAAAAAAGTAACAAACAGTAAATATTTCCACGGATAAAATTGTGACCGTAGGTATGATGCTGAACGTTAAATGGAAACAAAATAAAACGCTTGCGACTAAAAAGAAAAATTAAAGATTTTATTTTGTTCTTAAACACACATCGTTTTTCGAGGTTTTAGATGAGTAGATGAAGGAGGGGAGCCGATTAAAGCGAGATCCGTGAAGAGAGAATCAACCTCAGTGATTCTTAATAAGCGGCCTGCAGGCCCAATCCGGTCTGCAAACATTAAAATCCAGCCCGGCTACAAAAGATAAGAAACTGAAAATCATTTTCTAGGTGGGGGGGGTGTAATTTTTTGTCTAGAAGGGGCTAAATCTCTTGCTATTTTATTGAATCATAAAATATTTAAGGGGTATAAGGCCCCCTAGTTAATACAATGTCTATATAGTGTGCAAGATAATTTAGGTTTCATATCTTCCGGCCCGCCGACCGAAACAAAAATTCCTAAGTGGCCCGCAACGAAATTAATTAAAAACCGTTGGTCTACCGTAATGAAATTCATTAAAAAATTTGAATGTTAGTGATCAAAAATAACGAATACTCTACGATAAATCGCTTGCAAAGAAAAGAATAGTTTCACTGCGCCTAGTAGGACCCGAATCCATGACCACTTATTATCCGGCCAAGAGCCCTGCCAACTGAGCTACAGACGACCTACCATCCTCTCCTCTGCAAGCGTATATTAAGCTTCACTATAGACACTTTATCATCTCATAGTACCACATCATCAACTATGATGAGCAAAAAAAATCCCGTACTTTAATATCATGCTAATCTGATTTTTCGAACGTTCGCTTCTTTGACGTCGATTTGGTTTAGTTTAGAAAGCAGTCTTGGCATTGCCCCATTTAAAAAAAGACGTTTCTTGTACAGATTTATATACGCTTGCAGAGGGAAAGATGATAGGCCGCCTGTAGCTCAGTTGTAAGAGCCCTTGGTCGGATACCAAGAGTTCGTGGGTTCGGTTCTCTCCAGGCGCCGTGAAATCATTCTTTGCGAGCGATTTATCATCTAACAGTACCGCATGATAGGTTATTATGAGAAAAAATTCCCGTACTGTAAAGAATAGAGGTTAAAGTAGGGGAACGTAGATATAGGGGGAAAGTGGATCAGATTAATGTTTAATAATCCAAACATAGGAGGCAACAGTGGTCAGTGCAAAAGTGTTGAAGGTGTGCGTAGGAATAAATTGCACTTATTTCAGCGCTAATGAAATACATGCGCAGCGAATAAAGTAAGAAGTCATTTTTTTTTTCGATTTTTCACTAAAATTTTTGTAAGTTAGTTAAGTGTCAATATAATAAAAATTATTTCGCGCTAAATTTTGTGAACTATATGCCTGAAACAGGTATTAAATCTGCTAGTTTACGTAATGTTTTTGTGTTATTATTGTTAAGGATTCAGTACGGGCAGTATTTGGTTTGTTAAAATGGCGTTGAGGGTGAAGTGGATCATTTTTTATGGGGCAAAGTGGATGGGTAATCCTACGGGGCCCTGGCCCCGGACCCCACAAATTACGGACCTCAAAATTGTTTCATTGGTGAAAAAATCATGCAATTTTCTTTTAAATATTTTTTATTGATTTTATTTTGTAATATTTCAGCGCAATTTTAAATATAATTTAAATTCGCTCTGATTTGATTTTGACAAACTGGCATGAAATTGATGACATGCATTTCTAGCCACATGGGCCACACAGTTTTCACTAGAGAAAGGTTTTCTTTTTTAGTTGATGATCTGGCAACCCTGATTGCAAAGTGCTTCACTCAATTGAGGGAGTAAGTTTGATTACATGTGTGTTTGTTGTACTGGTTGGTTACAGTCAAAATGTGCAGAAATTTTAACAAACAACCCTGCTAGGAACATTGCTCGAGCACAACGCGAAAAGAAAACCCGGTGTGCACAAAGTACAAACAAGCCTAAGAATACCATCAAGAATCTCGCCACAGGGGCAAAATCCACTCCACCATCTTAATTGGCTTAATATGTAATAAACCATATGCTGATCCACCAATAGGGAACTGGATAAAGTGTTCCTTCTCGAACGAGAACTGTATCCATCCCTTATGATGGCATAGGAGACCATACGCGTCTTAAATGCACTATGTGAAAACATTTCTGGTAATTTTTTTCTGCCGAAAGCATGTTATGTGTACGTTATAATTTTTTTACCACAGAGTTTTCTATTTCAAAAACAATCTACTTACTTTTTCCAAGGGTTGGGTCAAAGTGGATAATTTGACCTTTCTCCTTCAAACATTTTTGTTTTAAATTCAGTAATAAATAATGTCGTTAATGATACGTACTATGTTTCTTTGATGTCCACAGCAGTAAACAGTAAACTTTCAGCTTTCATATTTATCACATTTTATAATTAAGATGAAATTAAGTGCTTTACCTAATTTCCCCTACTACGTTGAAGGATGCACTTTAATTCTTAGTTTGAATTGAAATAAATACGAACTACCAGGGAAGGAATTAAAGAGGTTAAACATTGATAAGATAGCCATTGAAATACTCCAGCTTTCGGACGCGTCTTCAGCAGCCCTAGTTCGAAAGTACATACTTAACGTTCGGGATTTGATTACCTGTATTATAGACCTTGGTTCAAAAATTGTAAGAGCCGCATTCTGTAAGCTGCCCTTGCTTATTAAAGCAAGAATAAATAAAGCTAGTAGTTATAGGTTGCGTTTAAAGTGTGGCTGATCAGGCAAAGCAATGGCGATCAAGATATCGAAGTTTTCAGAACCTGCATTTTGATTACAAAATTAGATTTGTTTAGTGCCGGTTTCGGTGAAATAGACAACCAATGACGGAGGAAACCAAGGCCTTAAAATTTTAAAATCTGATTTATTTTAAAATCCAGCAGCATTTAAAATAAATTGTTTAATTTTTAGCTAAGAATTAACATGTTAGAAATTGCAAGCGATAAATATGAAATATTTTTATTAAAATATAGGAAACCAATATCTGTTCGAATACACATTCCAAAAACTTCTTTTGAGTTTTCCAAGTCAGCGAGGGAATAGGGTTTTCACTATGATTTCGGATTAATCATGCAAAAATTATGTTTCTTTGGAACCTCAATTATGTCAATTATGATTTACTATAATTGACATGATAAAGCATAAGTGACACAATTATGATTTATTATAATTGATGTGATAAAGCATAAGTGACATAATTATGATTTATGGTGATGCATTCTAAAGGCAAAGCTCAAAGTATAAACATGGCAGTGAGCAAATGAATATGGGTAGTAGAAAAAGTGAAAAATGAAAATTAATTAATTTTTTGCACATTAAAAAATATAATTAGTATTTTCATTTTCTTAATATTTTAATTAAAAATATATTAAGTTGATCATTAAGCAATAGTTAAAACAATTAAATCAAACAACAATGTCAATCAATCAACGTTTATTGGCGTAGTGATACCAACGCCGATGGTATGGCGTGATTAGATGGTGAAACGTTCGAAAGAAAATAAATATTTCTGCCTTCGGTGGGACCTGAACCCATTGATTGACATTGTTGTTTGATTTAATCTGCGTAGTGTTCGATTTATATAAAATAAAAATACATACAATTATTTCATTTAATATTTAATTTCATCATGGATATTTTTAAATATAAGTCACGTGAAAAACAGCAAAGTGAGAAGCTCGCTAAATAAAAAATTGGACAGACCAATATTAATAAGTTTTGGCCATCATTTATCTGAGTTAATCAAACGAATCAGGAAACGATCGATTAATCGATGAAACAAGATATAATGACATAAACGCTATTAAGTATTATAAAATCCAGTGTTTAACCTTTCAAAAAGTTTTAACAAACCCGACTGGAATGAAAATTTTAAAAAAAACAGGACATTTGGCTGCTTTTCTGCCCTGTGGTGATCTAATGGTAAAGAGTTCATCTAGTGTGCCGTTAATCCAGGTTCCACTTTTCAACCGCAAAAAAAACCGTAATTTTGTCCTTGCACCGTAAAATACAAACAGTTTAGCTATTTTGATGTGTAGTGCTCTTAACGATGAAAATTAATTTTATATTTATGAAAGAAACGGTTTGTATCGTTCAACATCGATTTCACGTCGATGAAAACTGATTCTATATCGATTGAAAAATGATTTTATGCCAATGGAAATAAATTTTCTATTGATAGAGATTGATTTTGCGACGAAGGTAACTTAGTTTGCGTTTATATACAAAAGTTAAACACCGGTAAAATAGCAAATGAAAAAAAGATCGCCAAAACTTTTAGACGCGTCGGAAGTAATACTTCATAGGAAGTAACGACGATGTTGTATTCCTGTCGCTTTTTCTACTTGAAGCTTCTTTAAAAACCTTTCATCGGAATGGAAAAGCACAGTGGGGATCAATGGGAAGCCTCCAACGGGAATCACGAAAAAACCCAATGAGAAGCCCATACTGCGGGGCACCAAATGTGAGGGGATTTCCATACATTTCAAAGTAAGAGTTGTTTATAAGTTTCTGGAAGTGGTTGTGATGTATTAATGGCTTTTCTATGCCGTTTTCAAGATGCTAGAAATGAAGAAATGGAAGAGTCAACAATTTTTGCTTGTGATATGCTGGTGTAGTATTTTTGTTGAATCCCAGTCAGGTCCGTATCCGTGTTGTCAAGCGTTTTCTGCCAGATGTGAAGCTATGTCTCCTTTTATTCGTACTTGTTTGTACCAATGAAAATTTTTTATATCGATGAAAATACATTATATCGATGAAATATTTTATATCGATGAAAATACTTCATATCGATGAAAGTACTTTATATCGATGACAGTCCTTTATATCGATGAAAATACTTTATAGAGATGAAAGTATTTCATATCTATGAAAGTACTTTACGTAGATGAAAATTTTTATTACCGATTAAAACCAAATTTGTATTGATGAAAATACTTTATATCGATGAAAATATTTTATATCGATGAAAACACTTTATATCGATGAAAACACTTTATATCGATGGCAATACATTATATCGGTGGAAATATTTTATACCCATTAAAACCGATTCTGTATCGATGAAAACCCACTTTGCGCCGATAAATTCTTATTTTTTTTCAAAGAATCCAAGCTTCTTTCCATCCATCTTTCAAGCCATCTTTCTTTCGTATAAAACATAATTTTCTTAGAAATGATATATTGGATCCTTTGCTAAATTTTGTGTACACGTGAGAGCTATTTCGTTGTAGCATGAATCTGCGATATTTCTTCTATAAATTATCGCCTGAGTGGAAGTTCCGCGACTTGAGTTCTTTTTTAGCATTTTAACGTTATGGTTCTTTGTAAGGAATATTTTGGCTTTAGTAGCTCATAAATCGATTACCTTTGTTTTTATGTCCTCATCTAAAAGAGGCCTGCTGAACCTGATGTTGACATAATGAATTCAAGGCTAACATAATCGTTAACTGTCGAGGCATCAGTTGTACCAGGCCACAAAATGTTCTCCAAAAATTTGATATTTTAGTTTTCTACGTATTTTTCGTGAATGAATATTTCGTAGGAGAAATATCCTGCACAGAACAATACTCGTGAATGTGTCGAAAAGCTACAAGGATAAGTGTACTAATACGCTTTAAAATTTTATCATAATTATTTATTAGTACGCAAACCATTGGTCGCAAGACGATAACAAAGTGCTTTTTAAATGCAAAAATTTTGCAGTTATTTGTATTGATATATACATATATATCATCATCATAATCAACCATTTTCAATCTACTGCAAGATGGAGGTCTCTCTGTTATCACACATACATACAGTTTAACGAAGATTCCGAATTTCTGTCGCCACAGCCGAAGTCACGCGCAAAGACGAGACTCGTTGTGTCACCCTCCAATGGATTAACAGCTTCCAGGACTGTTTCGAAGCGGCGCTCTGACAAGTGCCAGTATTCCTGGCAGTGAACGGCTTTGGGACTATGATAAGTGTGTATGTGAGTGCATGTATATATATATATATATATATATCCAGGCCTGCTCACCGCAAAGGCGTCCAAAGCCCGGGCTTTGGGACTAGACTCTAGCAGGAGTGGGAACTGCACGGTGAACAATCCTTCTGCGCATGTGCGTGGTCCACGCACATGCTCAGAATATAATCTATTCTCAAAGCTCGGGCTTTGGACGCCTTTACGGTGATCAGGCCCTGTATGTATGTATATATATATATAGTGCAAAATAGCAAATGCATATGTAAGACGAATAGTGAAAAAAAGGGGGGGGGGTCGAATTAAATAAAAAAGGTTGAATATAAATAAGGTAAGAGAAAAGATTAATATACATTACATTGTTCAAACATATACATATATATACAAATATATGTATACACACACATATAAATACGACGTAATATAAGCATGTATCTCAGAACCGTCGTCAGGGGTCTTTTCTAGGACTACATGCTTGGCGCCTTTTCTGGAGGTATGTAACAAAATACAAGTAAATCAGATAAGCCAGATGTATTCAGCGAGATACCCAAGGCCCAAAGGCGCCAAAAAACAGAACGTACAAATCCAAATATTAGTACAGTATAAACAATAATGTATATAAGATAGGAACATTAAACGTAAAATTAATAAAATAGAAAATCATACGTAGATACATTTGATACATGCAAAATAGAAATATATAGAGGTGTAAAAAAGAATATAAATATACAAACGCTTTTCGAAAATGGTTTATGCTCAAATAGTGGAAACAGAGCCGAATATTTTCAAAAAAATGAAAGGATATATATATATCTCCCACAGCCGTCTACTGTTAAAAATACCGACACTCGTCAGAGTCGCCGCTTCGAAGCAGCCCTGGTAGCCGTCATTGCGTAGGAGGGTGACACAACAAGTCCCCCTTTAGCGCGTGACTTCGGCTATGGTGACCGAAGTTCGGAATCTTCGTTAAACTGTAGGTCTAGCTTACCAATCCGTCTGGCTAACGTGGTAAGCTGAAGACCGCTTCCTCTATATTTCTTTCATCGTACTACATGTATGTGTGACACAGAGAGACTTCTATCTTACAGTGGATTGAAAATGGTTGTTGATGTTGATGATGATGGTATATATGCACATATTACGCTTATTATAAATATACACACTAAGTATGCTTGTAGTACGTATGTCTTATTCACAATTATTATTTGTTCACCTTAAGTACTGTAAATATACTTAGGCTCACAACGTTTACTGAGATGGTAAGCGAACTAAGAATTGAATGAGAAATCCCAACTTCAAACCAACAGCGTAAAACTTGCCAGGTTTGTTTATCCATTCAGAAGTATCCGGGTACTATGAATTTCACTATAGATAATTGGATTCCAGCAAACTGGAGACGAAATATTTTTTGCCATAAAAGTGGGACTGGTGATTTCAAAGCCAAACAGTATCAACAGATCATTTGCACGTTTGGCTTGAGAAGGATTAAACCACGTGCTACTCGCAAGCTCTGCACAAGAAAGTAGAATACTAGATGCTAGTTTCCAAGAAAACAGGCATCCCAGTCGCAAGCACCATTCAAAAAGTCTGTGGAATTGCTTCTTTTAAATCAAAATCCATTCAAAATAAAACTCGGCAACAATCTTTTAATATAGTCTTATGTAAAAGTATGTAATATAACTCAGAGGAGCTATTAGATTAGTATGTATGCAACTAAAAACCATCATTCCGTGCCAAATGAACTAGTGCATAAAACCTTGACAACAGGGATTTGGCTAATTTTTGGAATATTCATTTCTTATCATCTAAAATTAAAAAAAAAAAATTTTAATTTTTCCTGTTGCCAATTTTCGAGTTTTTGAGTTTCCAAAATTTTATTTTGTAATTTTTAAAAATCGAAATTTTTTAAAATTTTGAAAAAATTCACAGATGTTGGTACACATTTACTGAAGGCACTGTCAAAATTTCAGGATGGTGCCTCTATGGTATCGTATAAATATTGAATTTCTTCATAGGTAATGTACCGAGATTTGAGTTAAAACACGAGTATTTTAATTTAAACCTCGTTACATTACCTGTAAAGAAATTCAATTTTTATATATCATCCTGAAATTTTGGCTATGCCTTCAGTAAATGTGTACCAATATATATAAATTTTTTCACAATTTTAAAAAATTTCAATTTTTAAAAATTGGAAAATAAACATTTCAGAGGGCTACCAAAAATTTTTTTTTATTTTGCAATTTTTAAAAATCGAAATTTTTTAAAA
>QLNU02015359.1:7484130-7495952 GCA_006491805.2 Dysdera silvatica | reverse complement strand
GATCTTTGTAAAATAAATAACATATTCAATATCCTTACATAATTAAAGCCCATTTTCCTTTTCGAAGTCTTTTCTACCTTTAAATGTGTAAAAACACAATTGTGGTAACAAGTATTTCTCACCACGGGGTGCAAGGATTTTCGATATGTGAAAGTTTTTCCGTATTTTGCAGTCAATATTTGAAACTTTACCAAGACTTGCTTCCCTCCTTTAGAATTCTAAGTAATTCTATTTAAATATTGACTGTAGAGTTGACTAATTCCATTCACATAAATTAAAATTTTAATTACATTTTTTAAACAATAGACTAAAATAGTTCACAATTAAGTTTAGTATTTATAAAACTTCCACTTGAACATTTGCTTAATCGCGTATTGTTCAATAATGCCAAACGAAAGTCTCATAGGGGTCTTTTTGTACTGATACTTGAAAGCACTCGGACATTTGTTGTTTCATGAATAGAAAAAAAAATATATAGCGGTTAACAAGCTGAAACCCTTTATTTCATGGAAAATAGTGTTTTCTTTTGCTTAATAATTTTCCACACCCACGTAGAAACATGCTCACGCTAGAGGTGTATTTCTTTAGGAGAAAAAGAAACACCGTCCATCATCCAGGATGAGGACGGCGCTTCTTTTTCTTCTAAGCAAATACAGCTCTACCTTAAGCTTATTTCTACGTCGGTACGAAAATTATTAAGTAAAAATATATTCCCCCTCGAAAACTCACAAAAATCCTCCCCGGTGGTACTGTGTGCTGATGGCAATTGTATTATACCTGTGAAGGCTAACAATATCTTACAAAATAGTGTCTAAATATACACAATAGATTAGGTATTTCTTTATAGAGCAATATAATTTGTTCGTGGTTTGCTGTTTTACGCACAAAGAGATAACGTGATCCAGAAAAATTTGAGTTCTGTCGACGATTTCCAACCAATTACATGAAAAGCTTTTCAAAGATAGGAGCTAATAGATAAAAAATAATACACAATCTTATCATCTAACCTTTTGTGGAATATTAGGCTCATGAGCAAATTAAGACAAAGGAAAATTTCTCTAGGGAAATTTTGGTACTGACAATTTTCTAAGGTTTTCTTACTCTTATATAGAAATAAAATACAGGGTACCAGGGAGGAAATTTACATACAAAAGTTAAACACTGGTAAAATAGCAAATGAATAGTTTCTGGAAAACCCTTCATCAGACGCTTCCGCATAATAGAACCAATGGGAGGCCTCCAATAGCAATCATAGAAAAACCGAATGGAACCATTGAGAAACCCCTACTGGGGGAACGTAATATTGGTAGTTTCTAACACATTTCAGTGTAATAGTAGTAAGTTTCTGGAAATTGTTATGATATTTGAATAACTTTCCCGTGTAGTTTGTAAGTTTCCCAAGATTCTAAGGAGAGTCTACTTTGCGATGTGCCGGTGTAGTATTTTTGTTGAGTCCCAGTCGGGTTCGTGTCCGTGTTGTAAAGCGTGTTCTGCCAGACGTGAGGCTATGTCTCCTTTCGCGAGTGCTTGTTTGTGTTCTTTTTTTCTTGTTTTGATCATTCTTTTTGTTTGTCCTATGTAATGTTTGTTGCAGTCTTTGCATGGTATTTGGAGCATGGCGCCTGTGAAATTTTCTGGTCTCTCTCTGTGATGTATATATGCAATTTTCTTGTGTAGATGTATGTATGTGCGTCCGAAAGCTTGAGTGATCTTTTTCATTGCTATTTTACCAGTGTTTAACTTTTCAGCATGTAAGTTTCTTTTTATTGTAGTAAGGTCGTGAAACCGTTTAGTGGTGAGGTCCTAGTAACGGTTTAAAAAACCTTTTGCTTGTCAGAGATTACTTAGTTCTCTCAAATTTACAAGAAAAATCTTCAAAAATTTTCGTTAAATTTTCATCGGATTTTCTTTTACGAAATAGAATTCACGTTTTTGCATTAATGACCGAATTTTATTTAACTTTAAAACTGAAAAAAATAAAATATATATATATATATATCATCATCATCATCATCATATTCAACCATCTATCCACTGCCGGATGAAGGTCTCTCCAAATGCTTTCCACACAAGTCTATCCTGGGCCATTCGTTTCCACGTCACCCCAACCTCTTTTCTTATTTCATCCACCCATCTAGTTTGAGGACGTTTTCTAGGTCTTCGGTGGTCTCTTGGAATCCAGTTCAGAATTTCTGTTGTCCATCGTTGATCAGTTCTTCTTGCAATATGCCCAGCCCATCGCCATTTCAGCCCTTTTACTTTAACAATGATGTCCTCTACTCTAGTTTGCTCTCTCACCCAAGTGTTCCTTTTTCGATCTCTCCTAGTTATTCCAAGCATGCACCTCTCCATGCTCCTTTGCGTTGTCTGTAACTTTCGTATTGCTCCAACTGTTAGACTCCATGTCTCTGATCCATAAGAGAGGACTGGCAATACACACTGGTTGAAGACCTTTCTTTTTAGACACAAAGGCAATTTCCCCTTCAGGATAAAACTGTTTCTTCCAAATGCACTCCAGCCAAGTTTAATACGTCTGTTGAGTTCTTTCATAATGTTACCATATATTGAAATTAGCTGGCCAAGGGAAATATATGAATCAATTTCTAGCTCAGTGTTGTCAACTTGTATTTTTGTTTCCTCTACAAAATTATTGAACATGATCTTAGTTTTTTGTAGGTTCATCTTGAGTCCAACTTCTCTACTTCTAGTTGAGAGCTCCTGTACCATGTCTTGGAGTTCAAATGGGTTCGTTGAAAAAATAACAATATCATCAGCAAGCCCCAGATGATTTAAATATTCACCATTTATTTTTATTCCCTTGTTATTCCAATTTATCAGCTGAAAAACCATCTGTAAAGCAAAAGTAAAAAATTTTGCAGAAATGGTATCTCCCTGCCTCACCCCTTTGCCAAGTTTGATAGTTTCTTTTGCATTCCCTTTATAAACTGAAATTTTGCACTTGCATTTTATACACATCGTCTCAATTCATGTCAATGTACACATCCTCAATGTCTGTTGATCTTAAAGATATATATATATATATATGGCCTGCAAAAGGGTTGCTGGTATCTAACTGGAAGGAGACCCACACGCTGAACGTATGTGACGATGTGTGGAACCGGCCAGGCCAGTAACCTAGTGTCCTACCCCGCCTTCAAGTGGTGCAGGCTGAGCTTTCTATTTATGTGGCAAATTAATATTTGCTGCACGGATAGAAAGGCGGAAGGGGAGGGCTAATTCACCAACCCGTCTAGCCAGCGTGGTGAAATTATGGCTAATTCCTCCATTATGTTGACACACCAGAAACCATGGCCCCTAGTCTCCAGGTGCTGGAGTGCTCCTGATCAAGGCAGCGGTCAGTGTGGCATGAAAGCAGGGGGTGCTAAGAATCACTGGAATGGCCCAGGCTGCCGTTTGTTATTGACCTTGGCTACGTTTAATGGACGATCCCTTGCTTCTGAAGCAAAACTTCAGGAATTGGAAGAAGAACTTGACAAGATCAAATGGGACATTGTAGGACTCAGTGAAGTTAGAAGAAAAGGTGAAGAGTTGGTGGAACTGAAAAGCGGACATTTGTTTTATTATAGAGGAACGGAAACTGGAAGAACAAGTGGTGTTGGCTTCTTAATCAACAAAAGAATTGTCCCACGAAAACTCACAAAAATCTCGCCCCGGAGGCTTTCTTGTGTTGACCATATTTGGCAATTGTGTTATCCCTGCGGAGGGTAATAATACCTTAACATCTTTACATACGGAGAAAGAGAGCGTTGTTTCCTGTCCTCATTCGTCTAGCGGTCCAAGACACTCCGGGCTAAACGGAGGGACCCTGGTTCGAATCCAGGATGGGGAAAGCGTCTCTTTTTCTCCAAAATTACACAAGCTCTAGTTTGAGCTGTAATTAAAACGTGGGTGGCAAAAATTATTGTATAAAAAGAATTAAAGACTGTCTTCTGGAAGTTGAAAGTACATCAGATCGAGCAGCGAGGCTCGTTGTTCAACTAACCCAGCGATACCAACTTCAAATAGTACAGGTATATGCACCAACATCAAGCCATACCGACGAAGAGGTTGAAGAATTTTATGAAGAAATCAAACAGCTACATACCAAGGGGAAACAACATATCAAGCTCATCATGGGGGATTTCAATGCAAGAATTGGACAACAGGAACAAGGAGAGACATCGGTTGGTAAATACGGATATGGGGAAAGGAATGAACGTGGCGATCAACTCATCGAATTTGCAGAAGCTGAAAATCTTAGCATCATGAATTCATTTTTTAAGAAGAAACCGCAAAGAAAATGGACATGGAAACACCCCAATGGAGGAACCAGCGAAATTGACTATATCCTGGCAAACAAGAAATCAATTATTGAAGATTGCAGCGTACTGAACAGATTTAATACTGGAAGTGATCATCGAATGGTGAGATGTAAAATGCACTTAAATACTAAACTAGAAAGGCAGAAGCTCATTAGGAAACAAGTATGTAAGAGGGTGGATTTAAAGAAATTAAAAGAAAATACCGAGGCATTCAAGTTGGAATTAAAAAATCGCTTTTCTGCACTGGAAGGACTTATTGAAGAAGTTGACATCTCAGAAGCAAATGAAAACATTGTTAAGACAATAATTGAAACTGCTGGGGAAATTGGTGGTGTAATATGTAAAAAGCAGAATAGCAAATTATCTGAGAAGACGAAACAGCTCATGAAAAGGCGAAGAGATATGAAGGTGGACAATCAAAATACCAGTTCCAGGATTGAGTACATAGAACTTTGTAAAACTCTGCGCAAAAGCATGAAAGAAGACATAAGAAAATTCAACTGTGAGCTAGTAAGGAAAGCCATTGAAAATAACAAGAGCCTTAGGGTTGTTAAAGGAAGTTTATCTGTTGGGAAGAAACACATCATTGCATTAAAAGGAGAGGATGGCACCGTAACAAGAAATAGGGAAGAAATACTTAGAAGAGTTGAAGAATTCTACAAAAAACTATATGAAAGTAACAGTGGATTAAACGAAGACGCCGAAATAGTCGAAGGAACAGCTCCTAAAATCTTAAAAGAAGAAGTTTCATTTGCAATAAAAAATATGAAGAAAGGAAGAGCCCCTGGTGATGATGGTATTACATTAGATATCCTAAAAGAAGCTGGAGAATATGTAGAAGACATACTTGCAAAATTCTTTACCAAATGTCTTAACAGCGGTAACATACCAAACCAATGGGATTCTGCAACAGTAATTCTTTTGCATAAAAAAGGTGATAAAGAGGATTTGAAAAATTACCGACCAATTAGCTTGTTACCTGCTATTTATAAAATCTTCACAAAAGTTCTAACACATCGCCTGCAGAAAAAATTAGATGCAGCTCAACCAAGAGAACAAGCTGGATTTCGAAGTGGATTCAGTACAGTGGACCATATTCAAGTATTAAGAGAATTAATTGAAAGAACACATGAATATGAACTTCCATTGTGTGTTGCATTTATTGACTATGAGAAGGCCTTTGACTCTATAAAAACATCAGCAGTCATCAACTCTTTAAGATCAACAGACATTGAGGATGTGTACATTGACATGGTGAAACGTGTGTATAAAAATGCAAGTGCAAAATTTCGGTTACATAAAGATACCAAAACTATCAAACTTGGCAAAGGGGTGAGGCAGGGAGATACCATTTCTCCAAAACTTTTTACTTCAGCTTTACAGATGATTTTTCAGCTGATAAATTGGAATAACAAGGGAATAAAAATAAATGGTGAATATTTAAATCATCTGCGGTTTGCTGATGACATTGTTATTTTTTCAACGGACCCATTAGAACTCCAAGACATGGTACAAGAGCTCTCAACTAGAAGTGAAGAAGTTGGACTCAAGATGAACCTACAAAAAACTAAGATCATGTTCAATAATTTTGTAGAGGAAACAAAAATACAAGTTGACAACACTGAGCTAGAAATTGCTGATTCATATATTTACCTTGGCCAGCTGATTTCAATGGATGGCAACATTATGAAAGAACTCAACAGACGTATTAAACTTGGCTGGAGTGCATTTGGAAGAAACAGTTTTATCCTGAAGGGGAAATTGCCTTTATGTCTAAAAAGAAAAGTCTTCAACCAGTGTGTATTGCCAGTCCTCTCTTATGGATCAGAGACATGGAGTCTAACAGTTGGAGCAATACGAAAGTTACAGACAACGCAAAGGAGCATGGAGAGGTGCATGCTTGGAATAACTAGGAGAGATCGAAAAAGAAACACTTGGGTGAGAGAGCAAACTAGAGTAGAGGACATCATTGTTAAAGTAAAAGGGCTGAAATGGCGATGGGCTGGGCATATTGCAAGAAGAACTGATCAACGATGGACAACAGAAATTCTGAACTGGATTCCAAGAGACCACCGAAGACCTAGAAAACGTCCTCAAACTAGATGGGTGGATGAAATAAGAAAACAGGTTGGGGTGACGTGGAAGCGAATTGCTCAGGATAGACTTGTGTGGAAAGCATTTGGAGAGACCTTCATCCAGCAGTGGATAGATAATGGTTGAATATGATGATGATGATACATAATTTCATTTTTTATATTTATTCACATTTTTATTTATTATAGAAATAAGATACAAAGTACCAGGGAAGAAATTTACATACAAATAAGTTAAACACTGCTAAAATTAGCAAATGGAATAGATCACTCAAGCTTTCGGACGCATCAGCAGCAGTCCTTCATCAGGAGTAATGACGATGTTATGTTTCTGTCTCTTTTTTATACTTGAAATTTCTGGAAAACCCTTCATCAGAGTAGTCCCGCAGAATGAGAAAACCCAATGGGAACCAATGGGAAACATGGAAAAACCCTTCATCAGAGTAGTCCCGCAGAATGGAAAACCCTAGTGGGAACCAATGGGAGGCCTCCAATAGAATCATGGAAAAACCCAATGGGAACCAATGAGAAACCTATATTGCGGGGCACCTAATGTTGGGGAAGTCCCATACATTTCAGAGTAAGAGTTGTTTGTAAGTTTCTGGAAGTGGTTGTGATGTATTAATGGCTTTCCCATGTAGTTTGTAAGTTTCCCAAGATTCTAAGAAGAGTCTACTATTCTTGTTTGTGATGTGACGGTGTAGTATTTTTGTTGAGTCCCAGTCGGGTTCGTGTCCGTGTTATAAAGCGTGTTCTGCCAGACGTGAGGATATGCCTCACGTCTGGCATAACCCGGCTCTCTCTTATATATATATATATATAACATATAATCGCCCATAAATCGCGATCTGGCATAATACGTCTTTTTCAAGTACTTATGCCACCTTTTGCGAGTACTTATGCATCCTTTTGCGAGTACTTATGCCTCCTTTTGCGAGTACTTATGCATCCTTTTGCGGGTACTTGTTTGTGTTCTTTTCTTCTTGTTTTGATCATTCTTTTTGTTTGTCCTATGTAATGTTTGTTGCAGTTTTTGCATGGTATTTGTATACGGCGCCTGTGAGATCTTCTGGTGGAACTGGGTCTTTAACTTTTGTAAGTTGTTTGATATGTATGCATCAACATATATATCTCCTAGGAATGGATACCTTCATTTAAGGGACAAAATGCCCGATCCTAAGGGTGTTCCTTATTGGGAGGTAACACTGTATTAACAATCAGTATAACTAAAGGTTTTGTATACCGTACTTTTCGTTTCCTCTCGACTTAACTTAAACAGTTTACTTCAAACTGGGAATGAGCATCGATGACAAAACATCAATGCTTATTTAACATCAGTGTCAACATCGACGAGTACTATCAATGTTTCAAAAATGGACCATTGATGCCCATCCCTACTTCATACTTTCTGTCTTGTTCAAAGGTTCTACAGCTCACCAATGAAGATTACACCTGGCTCTAGAAATTACGATTCGTTTTGTAATTTTAAAAATTTTTGACACTGGTCGGAATACATAGATTACAAAGAAGGTAAAACAAAACATCTGCAAAAATATTCGCAACGTTTCGAGAACTACTGTTCTCTCCTCTTCACATGGTGAAGGGAAGAGTAGTTCTTGAAATGTTGCGGATATTTCCGCAGATATTATGTTTTACATTTCTTCTTTTGCATTTCGTTTATTCAAACCAGTGTCAAAAATTTTACTATTTATGATAAGCCCCGGTCAATCTTTATAGATTGTTGTCACTGTTCATTCTGTTTCTGTATTTAAACTGCCTACGTTAGCGTCCATTTGAGCTTGCAAATAGATCTGAATTACGAGTATTAAGAAACGAAAAGACCTAGCGTTCATATAAAATAATGGATCTCTACATATCTGACTCAAATCGTCTGCTGAATGATTCACTGCAAATGATTCTTCTTAGATTATTAGATGATCTACAAAATCATTAAGTGAACGGTTCGTTGAACAGTGTTTTCCATCTTTAATCTCGACCGGATGTGATCTGTACATCTTTAAGCGAACTTTTCAATCAAGGCTAAGTAAAATGGTCTTCTTCGCTTAGGGTTCTTAGGCGTTGCGATGACTAATGAGTAGACCTATAGCCTCCTGGTGTAATCGTCCACAGCAAATGCAGTTCCCATTCCCTAATCATTAGGATCACGCGATATTGGCTGCCAGTAAAGAAAAACCAGACTAAATATCAACCGAAGTAGGGAAAAAATAATTTTCTTTGTTTCCTTTTAGATGCGACTATATAGACACGTGGTATTGAACTATGGTTGGCATGGGTTTCTAGGCATGTGTGCAGCCAAATTTATATATCCTGTTTACACTCGATATTTACCAAACACTTTAAATTATAGTGTTCGTTAATTTCGATAAAGTTATTTAAGCACCCTATATGATCAAGGTTTAACAACTTTCTTCACCTTTAAAGTTTTTTTTTCTCTTTATGGTCTTGGCAGGTTTAAAGGACCTTTAAACTTTCCAAGACCATGAAGAAAAGTAGCTTTGTTCAAATTTAGAATTTCAACACAAAATGTGTTGAAATGTCGAAATATATACAGGGTGTCTCAGCACCAGGGTTACAAACTTCTATGAGGGGTAGGGTACACCTAGACGACTCGGAATCACATAGCAATGCTGGTCGCAAACCACTCACAGAGCTAGTTCTAAAACCGTCCAGCATGCACAAATAGTGACAACCACTGCGTAAAAAGCGCCAGATAAAACTCAGGTCAGCTGTCCAAGTGCATAGATGATTAGGACATCGCATTTTGCGCTTCTCATGCACTGGTTGTCACTATTTGTGCATGCTGGACGGTTTTAGAACTAGCGCTGTGAGTGGTTTGCGACCAGCATTGCTATGTGATTCCAAATCATCAAGGTGTACCCCACCTCTCCTAGAAGTTCATAACCCTAGTGCTGAGACACCTGTATATGTACACTTTCGAGAATTCCATATAAACAATAATTTTATAATTTTGGGCTATACATGAATAGGTTTGAGGTCTGATTATACGCAATATATTGGAAGATGCTCTTCTTATATCAATGCGATAAGTCAATCAAAACGAAACTAAATTTAGAAATGTGTTCTAAGAGTTTGAAAAGTAGTCCTAATCACATTTTTTGGGTTTTTGCGAGTAACAACCTCTTCTAGGAGGGATGCAGCATCTCTTCATTTAACCATCTATTATAAGAAAGATGGTGTTCACTTATCTTCATTTTCGACGACCATCTGCGTGCAAGCTTGCACTCGGAGGAAGCGTGATTAATGAAGGACACGTCCTCATCCCGGGAAAAGGGCTGAATGTTGAAGTAATTGGGTTTATCAAAGCAATTGTTGGATCGACTGTGACAGGTAGGCACCTGTAGGAGATACCAAGACTAGGGATTTTCATAATTTCGTAGGGATTTTCCTTAGATTTAAATCCCTCCCGAATAGCCCAAAAATCGGTCCGCTTTTAAAGAATCCCTTTATTTAAGGTTTGCTATCTTTGGATTTTCAAAGTGGCAATCTGGGATAAGACGAATGATCTTTTAACCTCCTGAGTGTTGGTATCATTACCCGAAATTGCCAAGAGGGCTTCCATCCCAGGCGGATTGAGATCGTTTCGAGGTTTCTGCTTGTTTATTTTGGGCGTAAATGCTCCTTCGTAAAATTGATAGCGGTGTTTTGAAGACATTTCGTTGTAAAGGAAATTTCTATTTTATTTTTATCAGACTCTGTTCGCGTTTCTTTCCTACATGCTTCGGCCCATTAATTTTAAAACAAAGGCAAATAAAAAGATTAAGTAAATTATTCCATTATGTCAGTCGGGGGATCACTGCCAAGCGCCCCAAAAGTGCCCAGACTAGTGGCGTAACTAGAAATTTTGCCGCCCAGGACGAGTGACTGTCATTGCCTTAACTGCTGTTCCTGTCATTGCTTTTTAAAGACCAATTGTCGCCCCAGAATTGTGGCACCCGAGGCGACCGACCCCTTACCCCCTAGCTACGTTACTGGCCCAGACATCAAGTTCGATTCAAACCAACTACTGCTAGATTGCTATTCTGACTAGCTAATCACTAAACTACCGAAATCAGTCTGCACTATGAACGTAGGGTTTGCAAAATTATTGGAAGGGGAGGGCAAGCACATATTATGTACATTTATACATTACAGTATATGTAAAATTGTAATTTATTTCAAATTAATGAAAAGGGCTCTGGCTCCATGAGCCCATATAACTCTACGCCTATAATCTGCACAATTTGATTTGACCACGACACAACTTCAGCATCAATTAAGAGGGACACTCTCCTCATCCTTTAAGTAGCTGAGCCCCCAGTGGTCATATGATTGTGTGTTCACCACCTACGTATTGGCTAGCTTTGAGTTTGACTCCCAAGGTGGCTTGGTCGTATACTTACGTATCGTGGGATGAGGTTATTGAGGTGAAGTCGGTCGCCTAAAAGAGGCCCCTGTGATGAAACAATCGACAACATAAAGCCTTCAGCTAGCAGAAAAACTGCCAGACATCAATATGGTTAAGCAATATGGATGTAGAAAAACAATCTATCCATCTTCGTTTCGATTGACCAACCTCCTGTTCAAATTGACCGTCAAATCGCTGTTTCATAAACTTACTGTTCTAAGAAGATGAACATAACTTTAAATGAATTGAAAATAAATAGCAGTTTATTCGTTATATTGTATAAACTTATTTCTGAAATCTATTTAACATATAAATCATTATTTTATATAATTTTAAAATATAAGTATTTTCATACATAGCATAGCTTGGAATACAGATAAATGACATTTTCTCTTTCAGTTTCGCTTCGTTACCATATACCGCCAATTCTGCTCAAATCAAGGACTCTTCCTTTAAGTTTCTGAATTGAATATGTTTGGAAAACCTTGAAATCTTTCACTATTAATTAAATATCTTGTTTCTACAGAGCAGACTGAAAGCTAGTTAAATAAGTCTTGTGTGAATTAAGAATACACGAGTAATATGTATAGAAGGAAAATTTTTAATGAATCTAAATTTGATTGGAATGTAATTATAAAAAAGGAATATTAGGCTGTCTTTATTGGGAATTTATTATTGTAGAATCTGCTTCATATTTAAGATTTTCAAGTCCAGTAAGTTAATATATATATATCCTCAGGGTTCAACAAATCCCATCGCTTTATCGCTATTGGCCGCTAGCTATACTGATAGGAAAAATCACTGGGAGTACAGTGACGCCTTCGGCCGCCACCTTTCCCAATCCCCCTTTCTCAACCTACTACCAAGAAAAATCATCTTTTCCTACTAAGTTTGGTTTTTTTTTAGTGAAGCATGCGGGTACGTTTCGCCGTGATCTGTTGAGTGCTGCGCTTCATTATGCAAAACACATATTATACAAAC
>QLNU02015359.1:7435778-7469180 GCA_006491805.2 Dysdera silvatica | reverse complement strand
TTCAATGGTTCGATACGTAAATTGTAAATAGCTTGCCAAAAATTCGACATTCTCGCCAAAAACTGGCGACGGACAAATTTAGGAAACTAAATTCAAGGGGCGAGCCAAACTTTCAATCACAATTTTCATTGGCTTGAAATTGTTAATTCCCACATTTCAGAGATGCAAAGCGAATAAGATAACCAGTTTCTTGATAATACGGCCCAGATGCGGTCTATTGCAGGATTCCATTCTTCATGGGCTTAACTTTGTTTCTCATCCAATCATGCTTTGTTATTTGTTTATAGCCATAACTCCGTGGATATTCATTTCCGACCCCCATGTAAAGGGTCATTATGGTCCATTTTGCACAAGAATCACGGCTATATACTTTTTATACGGCGTTTTCAGAACACCCTGTATAGAGACAGAGCGCAGTCTTCCAGAGCGACATTTTTCATTCCAATTATTCCATTTTTTTAATACTGCATAATTACTAAGCTTCGATCTACTTTATTTCTCCGCAATTTTCAATGCTTTCTCCTAGTCGGACTCTAACCTCGACAGCATCTACCCCTCCGTTATTATACTCTTGAAAGCTCGTCATTCGGATTAAGAGTTCCAGAAAAAAAAACCGAGCTTTAGACTAACTGTTCATGACGTCAGTTCTTTCCCTCAAGCCCCGCGTTTAAGTTGCATTATTTAAACTCTGCCTTTACTCTCTAGGGATGCACAGCTGCAAAATTTTCATTCTAAATAATGCAAATGTAATTATCAGAAGTTGCGAATTTATGTGTGTAATAATCATATATTACATGATAAAATGGTTTATTTGTGCTATAATTTTCATTAAATGCTAAATTCGCTTTTGTGATTAAAAAAGTGAATTTTTTGTGATGTAGAAGTTTTAGACACACACACATTATATATATATATATATATATATATATATATATATATATATATATATATATATATATATATATATATATATATATATATATATCATCATCATCATCATCATATTCAACCATTATCTATCCACTGCTGGATGAAGGTCTCTCCAAATGCTTTCCACACAAGTCTATCCTGAGCAATTCGCTTCCACGTCACCCCAACCTGTTTTCTTATTTCATCCACCCATCTAGTTTGAGGACGTTTTCTAGGTCTTCGGTGGTCTCTTGGAATCCAGTTCAGAATTTCTGTTGTCCATCGTTGATCAGTTCTTCTTGCAATATGCCCAGCCCATCGCCATTTCAGCCCTTTTACTTTAACAATGATGTCCTCCACTCTAGTTTGCTCTCTCACCCAAGTGTTCCTTTTTCGATCTCTCCTAGTTATTCCAAGCATGCACCTCTCCATGCTCCTTTGCGTTGTCTGTAACTTTCGTATTGCTCCAACTGTTAGACTCCATGTCTCTGATCCATAAGAGAGGACTGGCAATACACACTGGTTGAAGACCTTTCTTTTTAGACACAAAGGCAATTTCCCCTTCAGGATAAAACTGTTTCTTCCAAATGCACTCCAGCCAAGTTTAATACGTCTGTTGAGTTCTTTCATAATGTTGCCATCCATTGAAATCAGCTGGCCAAGGTAAATATATGAATCAGCAATTTCTAGCTCAATGTTGTCAACTTGTATTTTTGTTTCCTCTACGAAATTATTGAACATGATCTTAGTTTTTTGTAGGTTCATCTTGAGTCCAACTTCTTTACTTCTAGTTGAGAGCTCCTGTACCATGTCTTGGAGTTCTGATGGGTTCGTTGAAAAAATAACAATGTCATCAGCAAACCGCAAATGATTTAAATATTCACCATTTATTTTTATTCCCTTGTCATTCCAATTTATCTGCTGAAAAATCATCTGTAAAGCTGAAGTAAAAAGTTTTGGAGAAATGGTATCTCCCTGCCTCACACCTTTACCAATTTTGATAGCTTCGGTATCTTTATGTAACCGAAATTTTGCACTTGCATTTTTATACACACGTTTCACCATGTCAATGTACACATCCTCGATGTCTGCTGATCTTAAAGAGTTGATGACTGCTGATGTTTTAATAGAGTCAAAGGCCTTCTCATAGTCAATAAATGCCACACACAATGGAAGTTCATATTCATGTGTTCTTTCAATTAATTCTCTTAATACTTGAATATGGTCCACTGTACTGAATCCACTTCGAAATCCAGCTTGTTCTCTTGGTTGAGCTGCATCTAATTTTTTCTGCAGGCGATGTGTTAGCACTTTTGTGAAGATTTTATAAATAGCAGGTAACAAGCTAATTGGTCGGTAATTTTTTAAATCCTCTTTATCACCTTTTTTATGCAAAAGAATTACTGTTGCAGAATCCCATTGGTTTGGTATGTTACCACTGTTGAGGCATTTGGTAAAGAATTTTGCGAGTATGTCTTCTACATGTTCTCCAGCTTCTTTTAAGATATCTAATGTAATGCCATCATCGCCAGGGGATCTTCCTTTCTTCATACTTTTTATTGCAAATGCTACTTCTTCTTTTAAGATTTTAGGAGCTGTTCCTTCGACTATCTCAGAGTCTTCGTTTAATCCACTGTTTCCCTCATACAGCTTTCTGTAGAATTCTTCAACTCTTCTAAGTATTTCTTCCCTATTTCTTGTTACAGTGCCATCCTCTCCTTTTAATGCAATGATGTGTTTCTTCCCAATAGACAAACTCCCTTTAACAACCCTAAGGCTCTTGTTGCTTTCAATGGCCTTCCTTACTAACTCACAATTGAATTTTCTTATATCTTCTTTCATGTTTTTGCGCAAAGTTTTGCAAAGTTCTACATACTCGATCTTGCAACTGGTATTTTGATTGTCCACCTTCATAAGTCTTCGCCTTTTCATGAGTTGTTTCGTCTTCTCAGATAATTTGCTATTCTGCTTTTTACATATTACACCACCAATATATATATAAGATTATTTTTACTCAGCTCTAAATGAGAATAAGAATAATTATGAAAAAATATGACCAAGTAGAATTTAAGAAAATAATTAATTTATGTGTTCGTTTTTAATGCAAATAAGACCGACGTGATATGATATTCCATGAAATATGAATGCCAGTCTACTTCAATTGGAATAAATTAAAAGAAATGAACGCAGCTAAGCAAAAAATGACAAGTTATTATTCAAAAATGCAATGAATTTTGCAAATGAAAATAACAACTGGTGGTGTCACTAATAGTAAAAAGCTCTGATATATCTTTTCCTTTGAAGAATATTTTCGATTTATTTACACAAAGGGAAAAATAAAAGATGAGGAAGAAAAAGAGAAAAGAAAACGGGAAGAAAAAATAGAATAATACAATCTGAAAAGATTTACCAAAGAAGAGCCACTCGAGAGGGACCATAGCTTATAGTCGCAAAAGTCTTCCAATGAGAAAAAAATTGACGGACTTCTGTCCCTTTGTGTTTACAGCCACTTCGATAGAAAGAATACAAGAAGAAAAAGAAAAAAAACTGAAAGAATAAAAGTGAAGAAAGAATCAAAGAGAAATCAGAATGACAACTCAAAGCAGCCACTTGCTTAGCAGTCTTGACGGATGAGAAAACAATGTATGACGAAAATCGATTTGGCGCCGGTTGCTGACAAGTTTGGCGGTCAACGAGGCAGTTGACGCCAATTGACATCGAGTGTTAATCTTAATGAGCTATTGTTGATTAACAGACATAAAGTGTTAGAACGATGCTAATGGTCTAATGGACTACTGAGAGGCGTTATAATGATCTGTATAAAAAATTCCTTGACACTGCGAAAGAAAGATGACTAATGAAAGGAAGAAAAACATAATAGCGAAAGAAAAAATCACATAGTAACGAAAGAAATTGAAGTATTACGTAAAAAAATGTTCAATTCAAATATTCGTCTAAAGCATACTATTTCGTGAAACTTATATAATAACAAAATTATAAATTGAAAAACATTTAAGTAATTCCAGACTATCCGTATAAAATTTTATTATATGTGCAATTAGGATTAAAAGTGATTTTCGACAACCTATTATTCTGCTTGCTGCACTATTACAAGTGTACTACAAATCGAAACGCAAACACAAATACTTAATTGATAAAATTATCGTTATAATTTTAGCCACCAGTGTACATAATTGTCTACAGCGCATGCAGTCACTCTTAGTAGAAATTCAAAAAGTATGTATAATATAACCTTCCGTAAGAAAAACCTACATTTAAAGGACGATCCCTTTGGTCGGGTCCTTTTTGGGGCCCTTCCGAGTCCCTTTGGCCCATTTTCGGGTCTATGTATTAACACATGTACCCTCAAATAAGGTCACCTCTATGTAAAGGATAAAATGCCCAGTGCTGCGGGTGTCCTTAATTAGGGTGTCCTTTATTTTTATTTTGCAGTGGAAGAGAAAAAAAATCGAAACAAACGTATCATGTAACATAGCACTGCTTGAATAATTTTGAAACTCGGAACTTACGTTACGCCTTCTACACTACAGACAATATTTTTGTAGAAATTGGTGCAACTTTCGTCTTAAATGGACTATCAACTAATGCTAAAAACACTTGTTTCCATTAACTCACCTAAATTTAATCAATATTGAACGCTTAACTTGGGGGGTTAAATATAGAGTAAACTAAGGAGGTAAAAACACAAAAAAATTGTATGGAAAAAAGTACGATTTTGCTTCTTTTCAAAAAAAAAACTGGAAGAGCATGTGTCCCCTTTGCCCCCGCCAGATTATGCTTATAGACGTTAATATCGAGGAGGATTACTACTATGAAATAGTGCTTCCTGTTTTCCACGTCATCCGTTCTTAACATTTCTTTGTCCAAGGATTTTGTCCTTAATTATTTTGTCCCTTAATTATTTTCGGACGCAGCTTAAGATTCGTTAAGCCGTCGCGGACACCTAAAACTTAGGATTTATAACCCTAAAGTAATCCAGTGTCCAAGACTGTGCATAAGAGGGAGGGTAGATGGTTAACTCCACTCCCATTTTGACAATTGTATTGCTTGCTTGTTTGTGGTTTTACGGCTCAAAGACTACAGTGGTCATGCTGCGCCGGGACCTACTGTTTTCCGAGGAATCCGAACCTCTTAAGGCCTAGGGAACCAAACCCCGGACTACAGTGAGCAGTGCGATCTTTATGAGATCTCTGAGTAAGCGTTCTTTTTGCACTGCTGGGAGTCGAACCCGGATTAGCCGCGCAATAGGAGAACGCGTTACCACACTGCGCCACCGCAGGGCCAACAATTGTATTGATTGTACAATTAAGTTTCTTATGGTAGAATAGAAATTTTCTATCAAACCCACTAACATTTGTACCAAAAAAAAAAACTTTTTTTTTTTTTAATCAAATGCACATTCTACCAGCTGTCTTTTTGAGGATAGACATCAAGAGTCTTCAAAACTTTTCAAAATGTGAGAGAAACTAAATAAATACACATACTTCGCATTATAATATATTTATTAAACTGGTTACATTCAAATTTTGAAATATTGTAATAAAAATACTGAAAATCGAATCAATTTATCAATGAGAATTCTGGTCCTGCATTTTGCTTACAAAATGTTGTATGGGGATTAAGATTTGGAAATTGAATTTTTGGTTTCAATTTCCTCAACGTTTTTCGGTGGATTTCTATATTTGCTTTTAAAGTAGACGAGGTAAATGTGAATCAGGTTTAGTTTTTTTTGATCTGTCGCTTTGGTTTAAAAGCAGTGCAAGCACTGCCCCATGAATTGTGAACTTGTCCCTAGTACACGTAGTAGACGCTTTATATTCGCTCTTAAAGGGCAGCTTGATCGATGTCTGCAGTTCAATGAGTTAAAGCACTTGACTGGTGATTAAGCGTTTGTGGCTTCGGTTCTCACCTGGCGCCGAGAAATCACTCTTTTCTTTGCGACTAATTTGTCATCTAAACGAGGTCATTTTAAATATTTCTTCGAAAATCCGCGGCGATAGGCGGGCAGCAGATTAAGACTCATTAGTCTATGGGATAATGGTGTTGTTTTTGAAAATCGACTTTTATTATTATGAGTTTCCTTGAATAGAAAGTATATAGCGAGCGCTCTTCTCGTTAGTGCAATTTGCGGACATCCTCTCCCCTCCTCACTGGGAATACTCCCAGTGAGGAGGGGAGAGGAAACCCGCAAAAATAAATAAATTGATGTTGTAGATAACGACTCTGTTTAGAGTCCTTATCTATGGCCAGACTTCACAAGAGGAAATGAAGCTATTTCATTGGGTAATTTGAAACATAAGCATGCAGACATACCTTGAGCATGATATTTTTAAAAACAGACATGTTACTAAAGAAATCTAAATTCATGGAATTTTTTTCTTAGTCGTTACGCCAAAAAACATGCCAATATTAGGCAAAAATGGTTTTTCAGTCTGTACGACGAAACTAAAGGCTGCCATAACTTTCATTACTAATTTAAAAAAAGTAACTATACGTTTGTTTCATGAAGAAAGCCAAATTCAATACACAGATGATACAACAAAGCTTTACCACTTTGATTATTTACGAAGAAATAATCACACAAACAAACAAAAACTACATAGTACAGCTAAAACTACATAGTACAGCTAAAAAGTACATAGTACAGCTGATTAATATAAAAGAATGTTCATACGGAAGATTATATGCATTCAAACGGTCGAATCCATAATATTTTCTAGTAAGATCTCGCCAGTGTAATCAATAATTGATAATGTGTTGAAACTACTTGAAAATAAGTTATTATTAGTGCTCAAGCCCCCCTAGCCGTTTAAAAATTTGATTCACCCGAACCTGCTACGCATTTACTTTCAAAAGTTTTACAGTCACATTTTAAAATAAGGTACTTTTTAGCTCATTACTAATTGTCAAGCAGTATCAATTATTTTTGTAGCGTTTTGGTATCTTGTACATTCACTAAAATTCTCGACAGCTTTGAGAAGGAGGTAATAATTTTTCTCAGGCCCCCCCCCCCCCTTGAAGTACTCGTTAATTTTTCTCAGCCCTCCCCTTAGAAATGCTCGTATGGGCGCCCGCGCTCCCCACCCACGCGGAAAGACAAGAAAGTTTGTCTTTGAAAAAGACCTCAGAACAATGGAATTATTTTTTCAAATTAATTGGAATTCGATCGCGTCATTATATGTCAAATATTACTATTTTCTTCGAACTCTCAACAATAAGCCTTCAATTATGTCCCTAAAAAAAGAATCTGGCAAAATGAAGTATATTCAACGAATATGTCTATCGATGTTTTTATTTTTTTCAATCATATTAAAATTTCGAATACACAGCTAACTCCAATTAAAAAAAAAAGTTTTTAAACTGTTTTCAAATGTGTTTTTCCCCAGACAAATCTGCAATATTCACAGGTTACGAAAATTCTTTTCTCCCTCGCTTTCTCCAGTTGTTTTCTCCGCTCCTCATCTATGAAACACTAGAAGATGACCTGACCTGAATAGTGAATAGCACTAACTTACTAATAAGCGCGTCAAAATTATTTCATAAAAATTAAATAAATCTAAATAAAATCTCTGCTACCCGGACTAACCTATATCTAAATAAAACACACGCGCCAACTCAATGCTTCATCCTACCCAATATCACAGTTCCCTAAATGAGGCCAAAATTTTCCATAATTTTACTTTATATTCTACTGAATATAAAATATAAAACAATATATATTAATTACAAATTAATATATAATATAAAATTTTGAAATTCTACTGAAAATACAATTACTGTTCTGCCCTGTTCATTAATTTGGTAAAAATAATGTGAATGGAGGTAATAATAATCGAGGAAACCATAATTTATGAAGTATGTTACCTAACTGAAAGAGAGCCTAGCAACAAGCCATTACTTTTTTGCTGTTCTCCATTTCTAATCTAATCTTGTCAATATTCTCTAAATCACAAAAATCTGAATTTTAATCTCAATCAAAAAATCTTAATAGTAATAATATCGAAACAGATATGCCAACAATAAATGTATATAAGTTGAATAAATGTATTTTTTTTTACCTTTATTAATTTTTAAATGATGTTTTTATGTTTATCTCTACAGATTGTACATTCTGAATGAACAATTTCATATTTCAATATGATGATGATAATGGCGATAGTAGTCTGTGCAAAATTCATTATAAATTGCAATCATAATAATTGTTTGGTTTTTGTAGATTTTAATCACTTTTTCACTTTTTATTTGGTTCATTTAAGTTTGCATTTTAATTTCGTTCATATAAGTTTGAATTTTAATTTGTTTTATTTAAATTTGCATTTTAATTTGGTTCGCTTTTGTCTGCACTTTTTTAACAGCCCAAGATTATATGGAGGGTCATGACACACAGAACCAACAAGTTACTGTGACGTCCAAACTACGATATATTCACAAGCAGCCAAGTTTACTCTGAATAGAACCTAGACCCATGTACTCAAAAAGCGATGATAATACAGAATCGCTCAATTTGATTTAAACTGCATTCGTTGCTAAGAATTGAACCTGAATCTCTAAAAGCGTTTGAAAAGAGGTTAGTTGTAAATTCAAAAACCGAGTTTGGAATTTATTGACAGTAGAGAGAGAGAGAGAGCTTTTTTAAGACCACCGCACGGTAAATGAAGAAAATTACCTTACTTGGTGCAACATGCCCACAACTATCCTTTCACTATAAAACATAAACTGGCAAACCACTGCCCAAAATTTAATACGCGTTATAATAAGGTCATAATAGTAGATTTCAAAATCAAAGAAGTGCAAATTAAAATTAAATTTCAAACTAAAAGTAATATTTTTTTAATTATGCAAAATATAATGATTTAAACACTAATAAAACTAACGTATTTCACACTTAATAGCGTCTTCCTTTACTGCGCAACTGTACAAGCAGAGCAAAATGGGTAAATTATATTAATATTAAATTTCTCCCGCTCATCGCAATAGAACATTATAAATTGCCTTTTAGCATTTTTAAAGTCCCAATTTCCCATTATTTCGATATTCAGACTATCATTTTCAAGGCCCAGCTCTCCTTTGAAGTTTGGAATGGGGCCTTTAGGTTCCTCTTTACAATTTAAATGGGAAAGTTACATTTCAAACTGAAGCCATTGTTCCTACTCGAACGCAATTAAAGTTGCCCCTAAAGTTTAGTTTCCTAAAACTACTTATGCAGATTTTCACTGCAGGAAATCAATGTCTACAGTTTTAACGAAGTATGGACGGTGGCTATTACGGAAAATTCTCTGATAAATTCTGGGATTTTAAGGATGTTTGATTCATAAAACTGAGCAAAAGTTTGCAAAAGTACTTTTAAAATAATTATTTCTTTTTTTTCCGCTTCCAAAAAATTTTCAATATATTTTAACATTTTGTAGACAATCTCTTTATATAGTTTTTGATTTAACTTATTCAAATCCTATTTATAACCAACTTACGTTTTTTCTTAAAATTGAAATTTTAGAAATATTCATATTTATCACCTTATTATTATATATTACTATGTACTCGTATATTATTTGCATGCAAAAGCTTAAACACTAGTAAAACGGCAAACGAAGATAGCTCACCTAAATTTTCGGATGTGTGAACAGCAGTCCCTTTTCAAGAATAATGCTCCCAGAATAATTACTCCTGATGAAGATTTCTGCTGGCCCTCGGGCAACTAGATTAATCTATTATGTTTACTTTTTTACCTAACCTTTTGTATGTCAATTTCTTCCCTAATATTCTGCATTTTTATTCTACTTATTATTAGTGTTCCATCTAGCAAAAACTTAGGGCAGGGCTTATGGCCTGACAAAGGGCCATTTTTTTTCGCTCTAAATATACTGATACCAATGATGAACATCCGCGGTTACATCAGATTTACTGCTACTAACTGCTGTAAGCAGCATCTTAATTGGTTTAGTTCCTATTGCTTCTTTCCTTAAATATTTCAGTTTTTGTTTGCAGGCAAGCATCTTTTAGAATCCCCTCCCGAATTAAACATATGCAAAAGGCGAGGGAAAAGTGCACTTGGTTGCGATCAAACGGCAGTGTTACCAGATGTCAAAATTTAAAAATCCCAACTTCATGATAAACAATAATTAAATTATTATAACTATAATTTAGTTAAACATTATCCTATACTATATGACAAGTAAGAGTAATAAAATAGGGATGTAAAACATGCTTAATTTAGTGCTTAAAGACAAACAAATTGATTTTAACAAAAATTTGACCTGAAAGTTACGTGGAACCGCTAACGTTTATCGCAGTAGTCCGTGGTTGAAAGTCTGCAAACCTGGCAACAGTGCTTTGTTTACAAATATTCGTCAGCAATCTGGTTTTGCCAAAACCATCAGTGTTATTACGGAAATGAAATGCTGGACTACAGAATTTTTACAAACCAATAAATTTCGTCACGCGTTTTGGATTCTAACGTGGGAATTTGAATTATCATTGGATAAGGAGAGTGTTTTATTTTCAAAGGGTTGGGCGGGATATTTGGGTACAAGAGCGAATAAGTTGAAGGGCATGGCGCTTAATAGGTTCGGCAGGGCGTTGCGCCCTTCTATTTCGCTTTAGATGAAACACTATTATTATTGCACATTAATTTCAGAACGAAAACTATATATATTCTAGCTTTTAATTGAAATTACATGTATGTTTATGTACATCTGTGAAAACACTAATTTCAGTTTACATTGACATAAAACCTGTCTATTTCCCGAACGATATAGAATTTTATAATTTTTTTTTTTAAAAGAAAGGAATATTTTTCATGCTGTTTGCGATAATATTTTATTTCTGTCAAAGTTATAGAATTCATGCCTGCTGTGTTCAGGCATTCTTCCATATTATTTATAAACAACTGCATTCCCTGAGAGAAATAAAGAAAACATTTTTCAGTTCAGAAGTCAGTTGACACAAGCCTAAAGCATTACGGGAAACAGAAGCACGTCGAACTGTGTCGTAATAGTAAAAAATAGATTTTTTGACTTGTTGAAACTTTTGAAAAACAAGACGTTTTAGCGAAAGTGGGATGTGAGAAATTGAATTTCCCTTTTTTGAATGCAAACCAATATATACGTGAAAGGCCTTAAAGATGGGTGTTCGGAAATTTTAGATCCCGAGGCTAGGTCAGGAGTCACTCGGGACGGGATCTAAGAACGGTCATGACCTGCAACACTATACATCTATGTTCGCAACCAAACCTGTCGCCAGGATTTAATTTCGGATGGGGTCAAAATTTTAAAGCATGTATCGATACAATCATAGCATGCAAGGCTGTAGACAAATTCCATTAAAAATTAGTTTCGAGGGGAACTGCCTCTAAACCCCCTCTGAATACGGGCATATTCGCAACTAAACTGAAAAACAAAATCAACTTATGCATAAGCACTGCAACAAAGGCAGAAAGAAAGAAAGAAAGAGGGGGAAGGAAGGAAGGAAGGAAGGAAGGAAGGAAGGAAGGAAGGAAGGAAGGAAGGAAGGAAGGAAAGAAGGAAGCCTTAAACTCGTTTTATGTGCCAAAAATATGTTCGAAATTGATTATTGAAATGGCTGAAACATAATGTTTCGTCTATTTTTGAATGAATGTCCTCTTTTACGGACAAGTTTTTCTACCCTGCGAGTATGCTAATGAAAGATTTTACTGTACTTTAAAGTACTCAATAACAATTACATACCCTTTTTAGCTTTTAAGTATGTAATTAATTATTTATATTTAAATATATGAGCATATGTAGGATTACTTTTTTTCTTTTTTTTGTGGGCCTTAAATTTGCTAGCGCATTTTTTCGGGTTTGTTTGCACTAAATTAAGATAATTTGAGCATAAGGAAGAAAAGAATTTGCCAACTCCTCTAATTTCTCGCCAACTGGCGTGAAATGAAATCTGCATCTCGTGTGGTTCCCGAAAAACATTGGTCGATACGCAAAACACAAGGCGGGCGCCGGAAGGTCTAGGGACCCGGAAATTAAGAAAAGGGGTCTCGTGTCCCTAACCCGGGCAGTTATAAGGCGTGGCTGCGCCAGTCGTAGCAATGGGGAGGAGTCGAACCTTTTCTAAACCCCTCCCCCTGCTCTAGCATTTCCGATACAGAGCTGCTAGGCGACGAGACAGAGGAGAAACCGAAGCATAGAGAAAAAAAGTACACACATATATATGCAAATCTGCCGGCGTTGTTTGGCTGTGACCTACATTTTTTGGAAATCGAAATGACATCTCACTCCGCGCTCAAAATGCACGTAATTTCCACGTTCTCGTTCAATAATTCAACGCTGGCGTAGATATTTCAATAATATGTGTATGTATATCCTCTTCTATTTTTTAATTTTTTTTTTGTGGCAAGTGAAGTTATGGGGATTGCGGGGGGGCGAAGGAGGAATTTTACGTAAATTGTGAAAGAAATATTGCAAATAATTCGTCAGAATAACGGATTCGTATTTTCAGCTTTGTAAACTGATATTGCGCGTAAAGAAATATGATAAAAGAAGGGCTAGTTTAACACACTTGTGGGTGGGGGGCTGGGATCGATGTTGTTTGGATTCCTCTTTTTTTTTATGCTTTCATAGTTTCCAAATTTTTGCAATAAGAAAAATATCATATATACTAGACACACTACACCGATTTGAGGCCTCTTTTTGAATTGGAGCCCCAATAGTCCACCTCTTACGATAACTATGTATAAAAAGGTTCAACGGATGGATTAAATTGGGCTTATTTCATGCCGATCCGACCTAAGTGGCTAAATTGCGGCCTACAAGTGGAGAGGGCCCTGCACTTTTTAGAAAGGCATTTTTTTCTTTTGATTTCAAATTAAGATTTTTTTTTTTTTTTTGTAGGCACGGGCAACCAAAATCTCTAAATTCAGCTTATCTTAAATTCATATGGAAAACACAATGGACTTTTTGCTGACAACCGGTTTAACGAAATATATAAATTTATAGATCTACAGAAAAACTCTTAAAGAATATCTTTCATAGTTTCTCAGATTACTCAGCTTCCGTCATCCCGATTTTACTATCAAATCAAAAGAAACTTCCTTTATAAGTTCATCTCCAAAAAACTATCGTTTTCCGCTTCCCTCCATTTCTAACTTAATCATATCGATATTCTCTAAACCTTAAAAAAAAAAACCAATTGTGGCATTAAAAAATAATCTCGAAACAGATGTACCAACGATAGTTGCATATAGGTTGAATAAATTTATTGCTCATACTTCTTCTTCACAATAACACTCCTCTTTAACTGTCGTCCCTCTGCTGCAGACAATGTTTTCTGTCCAAGATGAGTATATGATGATGAGGGGCTTCGCTATACTATTATAGAATAACATAAACATTTCGGCGACAATGAAAAAAAAAATGGATTCAAATTGCATGTTTAAGGGACCTCACATGGAGGTTCAAATTCGCAAAAAAACTCACATCTGTAAACACAAAACTCTAAAATATCATATAAACAAATATATATATATATACAAAGGATTTTTTTTTTTTAAATTTCTTAAGTGAAACCTGTGCTTGTCTTTTTATATACAACTACACAGCCATGATGAAGGGGCAACTGGGGCAAGGCAAAGGACACATGGGGTACAAAACACCCAGGGATTGTTCTATATATATATATATATAAATAGCCAGATGGGGCAAGTGGGGTTAGGCCCTCGCCGGCCCCGCCTTGGCTACATGCCTGCAACTACTTCATTTCAGATCAAACTTTAAATAAAAAAAATGATTTCAGCTCTCTTTCTCAACTGAAAAAGGACGATTTCTGTTTTCGCTCTTAATGCTTGTTAAATGTGAAAAAGTTTGCTCACACACATGTGTGTATAAGAGGTTTTATTATTAACTTACTAGTTGCTATTCATTACCATTCCTCGTGGAATCCAGGTTCAGAATTACATTTACGTTGACTGCAGAACACTACCCTTACTTTTGTGTGCTTGGTGCTGGAAACACTTATGCCTGCTTGGTGCTGGAAACACTTATGCCTGCTTGGTGCTGGAAACACTTATGCCTGCTTGGTGCTGGAAACACTTATGCCTGCTTGGTGCTGGAAGCACTTATGACTGCTTGCGCTGGAAGCACTTATGCCTGCTTGGTGCTGGAAACACTTATGCCTGCTTGGTGCTGGAAACACTTATGCCTGCTTGGTGCTGGAAACACTTATGCCTGCTTGGTGCTGGAAACACTTATGACTGCTTGGTGCTGGAAACACTTATGCCTGCTTGGTGCTGGAAACACTTATGCCTGCTTGGTGCTGGAAACACTTATGCCTGCTTGGTGCTGCAAACACTTATGCCTGCTTAGTGCTGGTAACACTTATGCGTACTTAAATTCAAAACACACTACCATGGTTAAAATATAGTTTCAGCTATTTCAGGAAGCTGGCATACTAACCATCCTAAGGGCAAGATTACATGTTTGCCATTTTTCCTTTGAACTTACAAAAATATTCATTTATTTGTAGTGCTGGATGGATTCTTTCTGCACATAAAACAAATTAGCTTGTATCTCCTAACTGGTTGGATTCAGGAGGGTATTTCTATTTTATTTTTATTCGTCATAATAAGAGCTTTCCAATTCTATATTTTTATTCGTCATAATAAGAGCTTTCCAATATTTTTATTCGTCATAATAAGAGTTTTATATTTTTTATTCGTCATAATAAGAGCTTTCAATTCCTATATTTTTATTCGTCATAATAAGAGCTTCTATATTTTATTCGTCATAATAAGAGCTCACTCCCATATTTTTATTCGTCATAATAAGAGCTTTTACTCTCGACCACATCGAGAACTCACAGCTCGGGTGATTTTCGGATTGATAGATTATGTTTATTGGTTTGTAATGTATTTTGTATCTTGAAAAGACTCATTGTGGAATAGCCGGGTTAAGGTTTTGTGGGGCCCAAAAACATTTTTCCCCCGCCCCTCTTGTAGCATAAATCAAGCTCATGTAATTATTAATATTGAAGAAATAAGTAAAAAGAGGAACATTCATTACATTAATTCTTTATTGTGTTAAAATTTAGTTAAAACAAGTACCATACTTGTATCTACTTCCAACAATTGGAAAAGAAATATAAATGATAATCAGAAATTTTCATTTATAATAGACAGATTACAGAACTTAAATTAATGTCGTTTTTCCTTGTTTTTTCCACAAAATTATCAATTATTTCCTCATAATTAATATAAGATAGTGTAAGGGCCATAGATAGGCGACTTTCACAAGAGATCTCTGAAAGTTTTGGGGATAGTATTAGAAAACTACAGGACGGGCGTAAAATTCGTAAATGTTTTGATGTATTTTATTAATATATTTAATAATACTAACGCCTAAGCAGGGTAATATGTCTAGTATCAATGAATAAATTTCTTAACAAATTTTACATGAATACTTTTAATAGACGCTCATTGTAATCGATTTCCACTTATTTTTATGGATTTGGGGGTAATTTCCGTAATCCCCCCCACCATGAATCCGCCAATGAAAACCTCTGGAGACTTCCGCGGAACACTGTCTGAGAACCGTTGACGTTTGTACAAACCAATAATTCGATTGATTGGGTTTCATATGGCGCTAGGACAGTTCAGATCATGCTTCATAAAAAAAAAAGCACTCTTACACATACCTTGTTTGCCGTAGCCGGGGCCGACAAGGGGCGGCAGCAGGGTCTGCATCCAGGGGGCCCGAATGAAGCCTATGGGCCCGCGCTGCGGGTACCATATTGGGGTCTGCCAAACTAGTTTTGCTAATCGGAAGGCCAGAAAAATTGTTCTCTAAATCCAGATTAATAAGATTTTGTGCATTTTTAATGTACAGTTTTTTAATTATTCTTCATTATCCTGACTCGATTATCGAAAAAAATAATAATAGCAGCTTTCGTTAGTTTCTTTTTTCAGCAGTGATCTTGTAAAATAATTAAGTAATAAGAAAGTACAAAAACAAAAATGAGTTCTAATTTCATATTTTCTCGTCGCTTCGGGCTCAACCCCCCGCCTCCTCACTCAAAAAGAAAAAATATATCTGCCACTGTCCAGAAAGGGGACCTGAGAGCCCCTTATTGGCTCTCGGTAGCCCTGGGCGCAGAAGGACCTTTGTAGTTCCTGATATCAATAATTTGATTACATTTGCATACATAATATCTCTCTAGCGTTTATGAATGTGTTACACTGTTCCACGTGACATCCATAAGGTTTAGATGGTAAAAACAACGTCTGTGAGGATACGTTTGAATCCATCAAGGAAATTCGATGTTTTTCAAATAGGTAAAAGCTATTTTTCGTGAGGAAATCAGTGGAGGTGATCTAGTTTTATTAATCTATTGCTTATTATCCGTTCTTCGTATGTGTTCTTCGCATGGTAGCAATGCATTTACGAGGAATAACGAAGAGCCATATGTTTACAATAGACGCATTTAATTGGTTCCATTCCGAATAATTTCCTAACAAAAAACTAACTTTGCTTGCTTAAAACGCGTCTAATTTAACCGAAATTGTAATCATAATTTATCATAATATTTATCATAATTGATAACTTATGATTATTATATTATATATAATATGATAATCTATATAATATATAATATAATATAATATTGCGTTTATATATAATATTATATATCATAATAAGAATATTATATTATATATAATATTATATAATATAATGTGAATATTGAGATTATATATAATATTATATAATATAATATTAATTATTGCCATATTATATTAATAACAATTACTATATAATATAATATTAGTAATAATTATTATATAATATAATATTAGTAATAATTATTATATAATATTGTATTATATAATATTATAATAATAATAATTATTATTAAATTAATCAGAAGTTAGAATCATAATCATAAATTAACAGATATATGCTTACAAAATGTTGTTTTTTACTATTTGAATAGAGTAGAACCTCGTTAAGACGAACACGCTTAAGACGAATTACTTTTAATACGAACCGTTTTCTGAAGTTCCGTCAGATTGTATAGCATACTATCCTTTCCGGATAAGACGAATTACTGTTAATAGGAACAGATTTTTTGTTCCCCTTGGTGTTCGTCTTAACGAGGTTCGACTGTATAGTATTGATGCTACATTGCGTAGCGTAATACGCAATTGAGTAGTGCTACGAGTCAAAAAGTTTTGCTCACGCACGAAGTACATTTCGTTAGTTCAGTGAATTTTTTATGGCGCAAGGACAGCATTGGTCATGTTAAGCCGAGAAATTGATTTCACTGCAGTTAATACTCTGTCCATTGAATGGCTCCTAGTACGTTACTTTAATTTTAAGCAACACTCTGCAACATATAGATCGTTAGCGAAAAATTGATCGATGGTACCGTTAGAATTCACGGTAGCTGACGTCACAAACGGGGTAATTCATTACAGCAGAGGGGAGGACGTCATTTCAGAACTGGTTTTTGGCACAGACAAACGTTCGCTAAAAACCAGTTGTGAAATGACGTCCTCCCCTCTGCTGTAATGAACTAGCCCGTTTGTGACGTCAGCTCCCGTGAATTCTAAAGGTACCATCGGTCAACTTTCCGCGAACGAATTGTAGGCTTGTTTCGACGACCAATTTCAGACGTTTTCTTCAAATAGAGATATACGGTGAACGATAATAGTGATTCTTTAAAATGCATGTGAACAGCAACTCATTCACCAAAAGGAACAATCTTTCGACAAATGAATGACTCGAAAGAACCAGAATGAATCCAAAGAATGCATTAACTAAACTGAATGTTTTGGCACGTCACTTCTTGGAGTGGTAAGTTACAACGCCTTCGTTCAACCAAAAAACAAAATAAACAAAATAAACAAAATTAGCGTAAAATTTTTATTGCTAACATTGATGATCCAGTTTCGTTGTTGGCTATATTCATTCACCATTCGTTTCGAAACCAAAGACTCTGAGTTAGCGAGCTCACTGTCGGCCTTCTTACTGGATTGGGATGCAAGCACTTTATGATGAACTCTTTACACTTTTTATTGCAGTGAATACCTGGTGGGAAGTTGATGGTGTGTTGTATTTGTTCTTTATAAAATTCTAACATGTTGTTTGTGTTATATGGCAAGCGGTCGTACAACATGACGTACGTGCATATGCCAACGCTCCATACATCAGACCTACAAGTTAAAGAATAAGTGTTGCTTTTCAATAAAGAATTCAAATTTTCAAAAAAAAGGGGGGGGGGATCTCGCTTTGAAGGAGATCCCCCAGCATAGAAACAATATTACCTAAACGCATTATACGGAAATCCCCGGATGATTTCGGGAGGAACGTATTGCATTGTTCCGCAGAATGTAGAACTTAGCATTCTCTTGAATTTGTTATCTAAACAGTGTTTTGAGAATCCAAAATCCGATAGTTTGAGATTCAGATCTCGATCCAGGAGCAAATTTTCACATTTGACGTCACGATGTGCCACTCCTTTTTTATGACAGTATAAAAGTGCTTGCAGCAGCTGCATGATCCATACCTTCACTTGATGCTCGGGAATCTTCCCGTGTTTTTGCAAGTACCCTACAACGTCTCCACTTTCTGCGTACTCCATGAAAACGTAATTATGATCGCTGAATGATACGATACTATACACCTACAAGAAAAAAAAAGGGGCTCCTAAGACCATTTACTATGTTTCATAGAATCAAACTGTTGTGCTTATTCGATTAATTAATTTGCTAATTAACAGGCAATTATTTTACCTTCGTAACTAAAGAGCAATTGTTGACAAATATGTGCTGAAGTGTCACTTCAAGGCAGGGGCGGATAAAGGATGTTATTACGGTGGGGCGGTTTCGGAGCCCGCATACAGAAAATATTTAGTTTTGGACAGTTAAATAGTTTAGGTAAATGTTGTTATATTACTTGCCTTCCTCTATACTCACCAAAATATTTAATTTACGACAATGAATTAAAGCTGGGCTTTTCTTTAATTAAACTATTACGTTTTTGGTAGATTATAGTTAAGTATGACAGAAGGATGTGCTACTAAAGAAAGTATACACAATAGACAAAACGATCATACACAGTGTAATTAATAGAGCAAGTTTAAATTTAAACTACAAAAACGTTGTAATTATTTTACTTTTTTATTTGTAACAAACAACTTTTTAAAAAATTTGAAGTTTATAGTGCGAAGTCGAGCCATCTTGGTTTCTTTGAAAATTTGTCAATCGCTTTTACCAAATTATTAATTTAACGCCCGTAGGCCTTATTTAAAATCCGGGTGGAAGTACAGATACCGTCCCAACGGTGCAATTTTCCTCTAGAGATGAGTAGGAAAGTCGCTGTAGGCCGGGTTTTGACGTCAGAAATTTTAACACGTGATGCGTGATGTCACACAGGGTGGGGCATCATATGGTGTTTCTCTGTGGAGGTGGTAAGACGTTTTGAAGCTGATTTGTCGTTCGTTTGACTGTTTTTCGGGTGTTGTAGCGCTTGTAACGATGGCTGATAGATCGGCTGGCGTTTTTTATGGAATTGCGTTTGAAAAGGAAGAAAAGCGTGTTGGATTGGGTAAGGAAAGAAGGATTAGTAGATTCGAAGTATAACTGCCCGTTGTGCAAGGAGAAAATGCGCTTGTACACTAGGCCTAACGTGGATGACGCCTTTCACTTGTGGTGCAGAAAGACAGGGGAAAATGCGCATGATAGAGCGAGATCGGTATGAAAGGGTTCTTGGTTCGCTGAAAACCACCTTAGTATGACTGAAGTGTTGTCTTTTACGTATTTGTGGGTGTATAAGGTGACGTCAGATTTGATGCGAGTAGAATTGGGTATAAGTAGCAATAGTACTGTGGTTGACTGGAAAAATTTTTGTCGAGAAGTTTGCGTGGATATGTATGTATGTTTTGGAGAAAGAGATGATTGGTGGTATTGGAGTGACTGTGGAAATCGATGAGAGTATGTTTGGAAAGCGTAAGTATAATAGAGGCAGGTGGGTGAAGGACGAGTGGGTGTTCGGGGGGGTCAAATAAATGTTTCTTGTAGTAGTGCCTAATCGTAGTGCGGATGGTTTAATGAGTGCGATGGCAGTGGTGCCGGGGTCAACAATAGTGTCCGACTGCTGGAAGTCTTATGAAAACCTGTCCAAGGCAGGTTTTGAACACTTCTCAGTAAATCATAGTCTGCACTTTAAAGACCCCGAGGCAAGGCAACACACTAATACAGTCGAGGGGATGTGGAGCAATGTGAAACAGGAGTTTAGACATCAGCACCACCGTCATGTCGCAAACGATCTCCTCTTTAACTCGTATTTCGCTAAATTTATGTGGCGGAGGCAGCGCGAAGACAGGCCAGAGAAATTATTTCCATCTTTCTTGAAGACCATCAAACAATATTCCCGCCACATACATCGGACGAAGAAGAGCAATAAAGGTTATTACGTTTCCGGTTTTTTTGGTAAGGGGGAAGGGGTGGTGGAGGGGAAAGGTTGGAAGGGTCTTGTAATGTGACGTAAGCAACATGGCGGCAAGCCAGGACAAAGTTGCCATATGTGTTGGAAACACTTCCCACTAAAAACGAAATGGGACGGTATCTGTACTAGTGCCAAAATCCGTCTTTTTGCTAGTACTCGCGAGTTTGACGTCTTTATCTCGAGGTAGCATTTACGGCATCTCTCCCTTTGCCCATGCCTACCTATATGGTTGCGCCTCTGAACGCAACATTAAAAAATAAATACCAAAGGTAAGTAAATAGAAAAATATTAACTCTTTATAAAAATTGTAATAAAATATAATAATCCTCAAACATTAAATATTACGCTATATACATAATACGACAAAATATAACTCACTACATTTTAATAATGTAACCTCAAGAGCACATCTGAAACAACACTAGTAATTCCAATCAATAAAAAATGTGTTTTATTGCAAAAATATGAATGCATTTCTTAAACCTTTAAGTAAAATATCAAAATTAGGTGTATTATTCATAAGTTTCAGTGTATTAGCCGCTTTCTATGAAAGTTCTTTACAAAGTCTCACAATTACAGGTGTGCTTTTTCGGTAAAACATGTAGGTAGTTAAAAATACGTACTACCGTCTACGTCATTTTGTTTTCTAAAAAATCTTCGACAGCAGTGTTGAAAGAAAATCGTTCCACTATATCGATTCAATTGACATAATTATTCATTTATTCAATCTGTTTTTCCGACGTGCTGAACCGCATAAATAATAGATAGAATAATACAAATTATCGCAGTAATTATTCCCCTATTTCCATTTAAATATGAGATTCGGTGGAAGCAGGAGTCGTGCCGTATATCTATAGACAGAGAATATGTCTGAGGAATTAGTAATTCAAATGGCCAAAAAAATCGCCTCATTTTCGCAAACTTTTCGTAGAAAATTGGCGCTTACTTAGCCTATTGGTAAATCCGCCACTGATATTGCGGGTAACATAGGCATGCGCAGAAAGTTCATAAAGGGGGGGTGGGTTACCGAGCTGCGACTCATATATTCCTATGCTAAATATGCAAAATTTCATTGGGATGGGGGATTACAACCCCCCAACCTCACCTGGCTACGCCTATGGAGAGTAATAATATTTGTGGATGTGGCGAAAAGTTCAGACCTAAAAGGCATAACAGATTTGTGCGTAAAATGTCAACGACCAGGTCGCGTATTTTTAAACATGGAAATACTCATAAATGATTGGGAAATTTTAGACATCTAAATTTTTTGGCCTGGTAATGAAAATCCGCACAAATTAATTTAATTGTACTAGCCTGGGAAAATTACAATATGCTACAAGATTTTATTAATCCATTGATTGACAACTACTTTAAATGCAATTTTTTATTTGTCAGCAAAGCACATCCAATAAATAAGTATGTACTGTTGTTTTGTATACAGAGATGATTTGGAAAGGTTGTCCGATCGAGCGGAATTGTGTTCCAGAAGAGGTATAGCGAAGCCATAGTGATGTAGCACCGATCCTACATTCCATGCGATGAAGTATGAGAGATGATATGATACATGGCGGAGTTCCATGAATCGAGAGAAGGTAAGGCGAAACCAGATGAAGTTTGATGAAGAAGGGCAAGAACCGGTGAACGATGAGGATGAAAATAAACGGTAAAGTTGAAGAACCACCAGGCCGAACACGCAAGACACAAGGGCACACAGCGGCAAGAACGAGCAGACGCGGAAAGGGCGGCTACGAGACAGAAAATCACCGTATGACAGGCGAAGGACAGCAGAGCCGAAAGAACAGAAGCACCATAGATGGCAAGGACGAACACGAGACAGAAGAGATGAGCAGAAGCAGCCACGGATCCCGAAGAGGAAACACTGCCGAGTACTCTGATGCATTCTTTGGAACCACACACACGGCCATGACAAGAGAAAGCATTGGATGAGAAGGTGGCGAAGAGAGGTTCAGAAAAATGCAATTAACTCGATTAAATCCGATTCATCAATGCAAGGCAAACCAGGGCAATATATATACTAATAGTCTTTATAATTAGGCAAGGAGTATATACTTGTATTCTTTATAATTACGCTATCATTAATGATTAATACGTATGTTAGTTTAACGTGTGAACGTTAAAAATGGAATAGCATTTACGAGTAAATTTTTTGGTCCTCGTTTTACAAGAAAAAAAATAATTTACTCCACTGTAACGTTACAAATATTGAAAACTATTGGCCCAGAAATTCAAATTCGGGCTGATGATTGGTAGGAAAGGAAAAGAAGCTTTACGTACAGCCAGGAATCAAGCCGGGAATTTTGGCATTGCAGAAAAATGGGATACTAGTACAAGTCTTTTTGTTTAGCTAAATTGTTCGTGAATTCAGTTGGAGCTCATGGATACACATCTCCGATTTATACATTAAATAAAATGTTTTTTTGTGGTCGAACGATTTCTGGAGGAAATAATCGATTCTTTCGTTACATTTGCTGGGTATTGCTAAAACACTTTATCTAGCCTAAAAGCATCGCTTAACTCTCAAGAAACTACCGTAAGTGTGCTTCAGAAACTCGCAAAAACGTTTTTTCGCTTGGCATGGCGAATTTTAAAAGAATTAAGCAACTTTTTTTTTTAATTTTGTTAGTAAAACAATGCGAAAAGAACAAATACTTATCTAAGCTCGCTTCAAATTTTTATTTACCATTTAAAGCATTTCTTTTTCCTTTAGATTTTCTTTTAAAAAGTTTTGAGAAACTTTATCTAACCTCTGAGTAAATGTAGTATATATATGCACTACAGGCGAGAACAGGAAGTTCATAATGGGGGTTACAGAACTACACCTATATTATATATTTTCGTATGCATACAAATTTTCATCGCATGGGGGGGGGGCGACCCCAAATCTTCCTAAATTTTAAAGTGGTTGATTGTCAATTCTGACATTTTCTGTGTCCTCATCATACAGTTTGCAGTTGTTGGCGAATTTGCGATGGCGGCTATTCTGATGATTACATAGATTTGGCGATTGAATTACCCGTAATTCCATCTTAACCAAAGGCCTTTGCTCTCGCCTTATTGGGATTATAGAGTCATCTACTATTGACATTTTTCCCATAAAATTCGGCATAATGAACAAATAAATGCTTACCTTTATGATATTAGAATGCTCCAACTGAGGCCAGATGTTCAATTCTCTGGGTAAAAATTTGTTTTGATAAACTTTAGGCGCTTTTTTCAAATTAATTATCTTAACTGCAACAGTGCATTTGTCATCAGGATTCTTAATGTACTTAGCGATCTTAACTTTTGCGAAAGCGCCAACGCCGATTTCTTCGCCAATCTCAAACCCATGTTTCCTCAATGCCAAATCACAGTGACGTGTCCTCGTGCAAAATTTCTTTCTATTATCCATGATCAAATGAAACAATTTTAAATGATTAATTAGAAGGTTTAAATCAACTATTATTTTTTTGTATTAAAATCATTATGTCAAAGAGTTTAATAAAATTATGAGCAATAAAATGTAAACAAACCTTATCTGTTCTGTCTTGCGATCACGTTATACATTCAATAATCGACTATTTCTCATATCGATATATTATTTTGTTTTTTGCTGGCGATTACTCTGTTGACCATGGTACTTGATTATACTCCTAACGAACTGGTGTTATTTTCCAATCCAAGACTTTGCGAAGTAAGGGGTCTACAGTTTTATGCCGAATCCGAACCTCTGTGGTCTGGAGAATTAAGTCCGGGTAAATAGAAGAGTTTAAAATTAGCTAACACTTTACGGACTGTTGTTTGTTTGTTTCTTGCTTGTTTGTTGTTGTTTGTTGTATGAAAGAAATAATCTGGGAATGTTGGCCGTGCAGGCGGCACTATGTTTTCAGGAGAGGGAGAGAGATAGAGTCTAAGAGATGAGGAAAGAAAGAAGAAGTAGAATCTTCATTTGGAGATCAGAGCTCTTAACCAGATGTGGTAGAAAAACCCAAGTTGGGTTCTGGTCGTGGGAGGGAGGTAGGTAGGTATTGTTCAAGGATTTTATTGGGAAGGGTGGGGTTCTGGTCAATGAGGTCCAGTGTGGAGCATCACCTCCAGTCCCCCATCAACAGCGCAACACGTTTGAAACTTCTGAAAGGCCAATAATTGTTGAAAGGGAATAGCCAAAGACAAAGCGATGTTCCCCAAAAGGCCAAACCTCCAACTTCCCGATGTTGTCTTCATTGAGAGAAGAGGTCATAGTATGAAGTAGGAGGTAAATTATAAACACAGTGGTAGTTCATCCAAGAAAATGGAGGTGACGTTTTACGGACTTTACGGACCAAACGAAGTCAATTAGGGAATTTTCGCGCGTCTATCTCCGCTTCATATTTCAGGATTGGCAACAGGGTTTTATTTCTGTTATTATAAGAGTTAACGGAGTTATTTATTCAGGGTAGAATTATCTAATCCAAATGAATTAAAAATTTAATGAACAATAATACTACGTAGTTTTTCACTAACCAAATTCATGTTATTTCTAATACACTAATAAAAAAATCTAATTTGTTCCCTTGACTCCTTCTCAGATGATGGCTACAGACAATGGAGTCCAAACAAACAGACAAACTCAAGTTTTAGTTGTTTATTTTCTTACCCTTCCCAACACTGTGATATCTTAAGTCTTTTACTTTGGATATATATCTCAAAAATAATTCCAATTTAATATTTTTATCCTGTTACTCTTCGAAGTTTTAAACCCATGAAAAATTAAAATCGGATCAATATATGTGTTTTAAATTAGCAATTCTCAACCACAGAGCCCTGGCATCAATTATAATGGACCGCCGGTGAATCTCTCTGGGATTAACCATTTTATTTTTATAAGTATTTTTCGTGAATAAATGCTTTAATCGCAGAAACGTTCTGAAGAGAATAATGGTCGCGAATGCGTCAGAAAGCTCAGACCAAAACGCCTAAATAACATCTAGGCAGCAAAAGAGGTATATTTTTAAACATTTCATTCATGAATTTTCATTCATGAATGATCGATAATTTTCAGACATCGAAATCTTTTAGCATTCGAGAAAGGGTATACCTCGCATTATGTCCGATCATAAAAGGTGCTTATAAGCCTATTACAATAATGCACCGTGAATCCACTGTTCTTAAATCTGAATGAAATAAATAATATCTGTTGAAAATGCCAGTGACCAATCAAATCAAATCAAATTTTATTCAGACGGATTCAAAATTATTTTGTACATAAAGTGATAATTATTTATAATTTAAAAGAAAGGTCAGCAAAAAAGTGTACATTAAAAAAAGAGTATACTGATATAGTCTTTATGATCATGCTATAATAATTGTTCATACTTACGATAGATTGATGTATGAACTTTAAAGAAATGGAAAGGTTGTCGTGATCTTATTAAAAAAAAATTACTGGGCCACGACCTCATGAAGTTTGAGAAGCACTATTTTAAAAAGTATCTCCATAGCATTTGAAATGGGATGCAATATAACTTATTGATGAATGCCAGATACCTACAAGAGAGTAGAGCTTCAAAGAAACTCTACTCTCTTGAGAGAGAGCTTCTTTGAGCTTCAAAGCTCTGATCCTTACATTATCCATATCGCAATAAGGAACATAGATCCTCACTTGTCAAATGTTCATTTTTCTTTTCTTTCTCTTCCGACGTCAAATGACATCTTCCATCCTCCTCCTTCTTCATGTTCTCTAAAAATCAATATATTCCGCATTCCGCAATCGAAATGAAATTTGCGATTTTAAAGAGCTGCTGTCGTTCGATAAGACTTGGAAAAAGAATAGTGTGCGATTGATTGCTTGTAAACCTGTATTTTTCATTTTCTTTTTATCCTTTTTTCTCTTTTTTTTCTTAATACAAAAAATGCACATATCATCCTTTTTTGTCGTCATGTTCAATTTTCAACGACGCGAATAAAGAACGCAGTAAATACCAAAAAAAAAATATTAATTTTCTTACCGTAAACTAGAAATATTCCCCTATAATCTAAAGAGTGCAATAGTCATATTAATATTAATCCTATAAAACTAAAATCGAATTATCAATGAAGCAACTAATGTCACAAATAAAATTTAATCAATTTGTAAACGTTTTTCGATGGCTTAAGCTTGTGCCATTTTCTTTATTAATTGTTTCAATTTTGTTTTGATTTTCACTGGCTACATACTGTGATTCCTTACATGATCATTAATCCTATAGTTATATACGTTTACTATGCTATTTTTGATTCTATAATCCCAATGATAATGTTACTACTAATTCTACAATTAATTAATTAATTTTGTATTACTCCTATAAGTAAATTAATCGTATAATTATAAATCCCATAATTGCATTCATTTTGTTAGTATTAACCCTATATAATTACAGTGACCACGTTATGAATAATGTAGTGCTTAAATTAATGTTACTGTTAATCCTACAATTAAATTAATTATGATATTATTAATCAGATAGTTACAACAGTCATATTATTACTCTTATAGTCATATTTATTAAATAATATATATATATATAGCAAAATTGTAGTATGATTGTGACATGTACCTTCTAATGTAATATACATACACTACACTTAAGCATATATTAATTTAGACAAAGTTAAAGTAGAAAAGTAATATAACACTAGGTAGTCAAACCAAATAAATTTAAGTAGTAGAAACAGCTTAGAATAAAAACTGAAATTATAGTAGTTAAAAGCAAAGAGGAGTAAAAGATTAAACAATACCAAGAATTTTGTTGTTCATCAGGGACAGCACAAAATCCCTGTTATTGGTTTGCTTTTTCTGACTACAATAAATGAGATTTGTGATCAATACTAAATGAACCAATATTGATCAAAAAATATACATATATAAATATTCCTACATTAATTAATTAAATTTACATTATTTTTTTTCTAAGCAAGCAATCCAACAATAAAAAATGCTAAATGTATCCATAATGGACATAATTCAAATACTCAAATACAGGCAATTTTTGTTGTAAATTTATATATTATTATAGATATAATCTTAACAAGATGAGCAGTTGTAAAAAAAATGTAGTTCTAAGTGTTTTTCTTTCTTCCCACCTTCTTTTGATTCTTAAGGCCTTTACGAAAGATCTCCATTTGCGCTTGTATGCTGAAAATAGCTTGATGCAAGTGCCACGCCAAAAGTAATTTTCACAGGTGCCCTAAACCAAATTTAATCACCCTTCAGACATTAGTCGTCTCTTGCTGTCCTTGCGCTACAAAAACACAATCAACCATCCACTGATGGATCCATGAGGAAGAATGTTCAAGAAAGGAATTGTCAGGAAAGAAATTGTCAGGAAATAGAAATGATTTTTATTCAACCGATATACAATAGTTATTGATACATCTGTTACAACATCCTTCTGACGATACAATTGAAATTTGATTGAATTTGGAGAATACTGGTAATAATAGGTTTGAAATGGAGAAGAGCAGAAAGCAAGAGCTTGTTGCGAGGCTCTCCACCAAATAGATAACATATTTCAAAAAATCGTAATTTCTCTCTTTCACACACATACACAGAGACACACTCACCCTCACTCTCCCATAGCTGGCGTACGTTAGAAAACAAATATGCTCGTGTTTTGGCAAAAACGTTGAACGAATGTCTACTAAATAATAATAAATTCGATAAGCAATTTCGGTTAAGAGAAGCTTTGGCAAATAATCCATTTTCTACTATATATATATATATATACGACGTTTTGTTTTAACAATACAATATATTCCACCCCCCTCCCCATTCCATGCGACTACACGCTAACTACCAATATAAAAGAGAACCAATGAATGAAAAATTCACTCCATCACACAAACCCCAAATAACAGACCATCGCCTCATTTCATTCAGACAAGTCGAAAAACAAAAATATGGTGTATAAATTATCCCCATGACAGAAAAAAGCCTTTTCCCTGATTCACACACACATCAAAAAAAAAAATAATAATATTTAATAAGGATAAAAAACGAACCAAGCCCTGGTATTTGGACAGTGTCGATCACTCACGGCATATCCTAAAAAAGCTCTACCCCCTCATTGCCATAGGGTTGTATTTTTTTTTTTTTTTCCATCTACCCGGAGTGGTTAGATTATTTCTACGATCATCGATTGAACTCCTCAACCGTTGACGCCATAGGAGAATTGCTTCCCGAGAAATGGCTACTTGACCTTATATATCAACGATCGTTCATCACAGGTGGTGGTATGTCATGTTTTTTTCCCCTTTTTCATTGGCTGAGTTGCTCTGGTACTTGGGATAATGGCGATTAATCGGACTGTGGCGCATCGCAAGAATCGCTATCTCGTCTTCGGGTTCCTTTCGATAAATGTCTTTTCGTAAGAAGCTGATACCAGCTGCGGCAGAAAAGAAGAAATGCTTGTTGGTTAGTGTTTTGTGACGAAAACACAGTTACAGTTACAGTGCACCAAACAAGATTATTAATCGCTTATAATAAAACGGTATGAAAATACGCACATTTCTGTAATATAATGGTACGTATTAAAGTTCAAAATAATAAGTAATGGCAGATTCAAATTCGAAGAACGATTATTTAATAAAAATGTTTAATATTTTTTGATAAAAGTAATTCCTTGTAGAAAAACAGATTAGAGCAATCAAAAGCAACAATTCGCGTGTCATCCTCTTAAATTCAAATTTTTTAGACTAAATGGCTCGACATTACCCGCGACGGTTATATTAAATATTTATTATAAAAACTGCAAAACGTACGCTATTTAAATGCTAACTTTTTAATTTCTAAATTTTATAATGAGGAAAATATGACATATATATATTAAAATGAATAGTTAGCGAGCTATTACTTACAGAAAGGAATTAAGAGAAAAGAGGTACTTAATAGTCAAAACAAACAATAATTGGTCCTCCAGTGATAATTAATGCAGCTTAAAGAAATCGTTATTAACAATAGCAAAATTGTAGTATGATTGTGACATGTAGTACCTTCTAATGTAATATACATAAATACACTATACTTAAATGTACAATAATTTAGACAAGGTTAAAGTAGTAAAGTAATGTAACATAAAGTACTAAAAACCAAGTAAATTAAAGTAGTAGAAACAGCTTAGAATAAAAACTGAAATTGTAGTAGTACAAAAATAATATAATATATAATATAAATTTACAACAAAAATTGCCCGTATTTGAGTTTCTTTAGAATTTTTTATTATTGATTACCTGCGTAGAAAAATTAATATAAATTTAATTAATTAATGTAGGAATATCTATACACATTGCTCATATATATATATATACATTAACATGGTTGTGACATGTAGTACCTTCTAATGTAATATACATAAATACACTACACTTAATTGTATATTAACTTAGACAAAGTTAAAGTTGTAAAGTAATATAACATAGAGTACTAAAAACCAAGTAAATTAAAATAGTAGAAACAGATTAAAATAAAAAATGCAATTGGAGTAGTAAAACGTGAAGGGGAGTAAAAGATTAAATAATACCAAGAATTTTGTTCTTCATCAGGGACTGCACAAAATCCCTGTTATTGGTTTGCTTTTTCTGACTACAATAATTGAGATTTATGATTAATACTGAATAAACCAGCATTGACCAAAACTTAGCTAAAAACAGTATAAACCCAGAATATAATTAGTTTAACAATATTTTAGTAATTTAGAAGGGTCTCTTTATTAATACTGAGAACAATCTCAATTGTTGTAAGCGGCCCAAAAGAAAACTTACAAATAGATGGAGGTATTGAAAGTGATTAAAGTGTAAAGGTTCAATTAACAAGAATAGAGAAGATGATAAGGTGAGAAAATTCATTAATTATACCAAAAATTGTAAAAAGTTTTACATGAATATGTCACACTCAAGATAAACACTTAATTATTAACTAGTAAAAATATATAAGTTTAAGTTTAAATAAATCCGTATATTCAAAATAAACAATTTTTTTCTTTGCACTCGTAATAGACCCAGAAGTGTGCAATCAGAATAAAGACATATATATGCTCATATGCATAAACATACACACACCTATATATATATACAAAAATTAAACAAAATATGGATAATATATATATACACAAATTAAACAAAACATGCATAATATATATATATACAGAAATATAATTTGAACAATAATAAATACAAAAACGTTTTTGAACATAGAGAACTCAATAAGTATGCATACAACAGCTAGAAAAAGCTTACTATAATTCTCGAACCTGATATCAAAACACTTACCTACATTACAGAGATAAACTTGTTAGTATAATAAATAAAAATGTAAGAAAAGCTAAACTACAAGTGACAAGAAATGTTTAAGAAAAAGTACTGAAGGATTAGAAGTAAGAAAGTTGATAAAAGAAATAAGATTTGCCATGTCTTGGGTGTAGCAGAAAATACCAACAATATTGGGTCTCTTTCTGCTAGAAAAGTGGCCTTTTTTTCACTAGGACTTAAAATTAGAATGGTTCTTTTGTAGTGAAAAAACAAGAAAAGGGTAGAATATAATAGATGATAATAGGGTAAATATTGAGTGAGAAAGTTAAAGCCATGTAGAAACTGAAATGCCACAATCATACTACAATTTTGCTATACATATATGATATATATATATATATATATATATATATATATGATAAAACTTTGGATTTCAATGCAAGAATTGGACAACAGGAACAAGGAGAGACATCGGTTGGTAAATACGGATATGGGGAAAGGAATGAACGTGGCGATCAACTCATCGAATTTGCAGAAGCTGAAAACCTTAGCATCATGAATTCATTTTTTAAGAAGAAACCGCAAAGAAAATGGACATGGAAACACCCAAATGGGGGAACTAGTGAAATTGACTATATCCTGGCAAACAAGAAATCAATTATTGAAGATTGCAGTGTACTGAACAGATTTAATACTGGAAGTGATCATCGAATGGTGAGATGTAAAGTGCACTTAAATACTAAATTAGAACGACAGAAGCTCATTAGGAAACAAGTAAGTAAGAGGGTGGATCTAATGAAACTGAAAGTAAATACCGAGGCATTCAAGTTGGAATTAAAAAATCGCTTTTCTGCACTGGAAGGACTTATTGATGAAAGTGATATCTCAGAAGCAAATGAAAACATTGTTAAGACAATAGTTGAAACTGCTGGGGAAATTGGTGGTGTAACCTGTAAAAAGCACAATAGCAAATTATCTGAGAAGACGAAACAGCTCATGAAAAGGCGAAGAGATATGAAGGTGGACAATCGAAATACCAGTTCCAGGATTGAGTACATAGAACTTTGTAAAACTCTGCGCAAAAGCATGAAAGAAGACATAAGAAAATTCAACTGTGAGCTAGTAAGGAAAGCCATTGAAAATAACAAGAGCCTTAGGGTTGTTAAAGGAAGTTTATCTGTTGGGAAGAAACACATCATTGCATTAAAAGGAGAGGATGGCACCGTAACAAGAAATAGGGAAGAAATACTTAGAAGAGTTGAAGAATTCTACAAAAATCTATACGAAAGTAACAGTGAATTAAACGAAGACATTGAAATAGTCGAAGGAACAGCTCCTAAAATCTTAAAAGAAGAAGTTTCATTTGCAATAAAAAGCATGAAGAAAGGAAGAGCCCCTGGTGATGATGGTATTACATTAGATATCCTAAAAGAAGCTGGAGAATATGTAGAAGACATACTTGCAAAATTCTTTACCAAATGTCTTAACAGCGGTAACATACCAAACCAATGGGATTCTGCAACAGTAATTCTTTTGCATAAAAAAGGTGATAAAGAGGATTTGAAAAATTACCGACCAATTAGCTTGTTACCTGCTATTTATAAAATCTTCACAAAAGTGCTAACACATCGCCTGCAGAAAAAATTAGATGCAGCTCAACCAAGAGAACAAGCTGGATTTCGAAGTGGATTCAGTACAGTGGACCATATTCAAGTATTAAGAGAATTAATTGAAAGAACACATGAATATGAACTTCCATTGTGTGTTGCATTTATTGACTATGAGAAGGCCTTTGACTCTATAAAAACATCAGCAGTCATCAACTCTTTAAGATCAACAGACATTGAGGATGTGTACATTGACATGGTGAAACGTGTGTATAAAAATGCAAGTGCAAAATTTCGGTTACATAAAGATACCAAAACTATCAAACTTGGCAAAGGGGTGAGGCAGGGAGATACCATTTCTCCAAAACTTTTTACTTCTGCTTTACAGATGATTTTTCAGCTGATAAATTGGAATAACAAGGGAATAAAAATAAATGGTGAATATTTAAATCATTTGCGGTTTGCTGATGACATTGTTATTTTTTCAACGAACCCATCAGAACTCCAAGACATGGTACAGGAGCTCTCAACTAGAAGTAAAGAAGTTGGACTCAAGATGAACCTACAAAAAACTAAAATCATGTTCAATAATTTCGTAGAGGAAACAAAAGTACAAGTTGACAACATTGAGCTAGAAATTGCTGATTCATATATTTACCTTGGCCAGCTGATTTCAATGGATGGCAACATTATGAAAGAACTCAACAGACGTATTAAACTTGGCTGGAGTGCATTTGGAAGAAATAGTTCTTTCCTGAAGGGGAAATTGCCTTTATGTCTAAAAAGAAAATCTTCAACCAGTGTGTATTGCCCGTCCTCTCTTATGGATCAGAGACATGGAGTCTAACAGTTGGAGCAATACGAAAGTTACAGACAACGCAAAGGAGCATGGAGAGGTGCATGCTTGGAATAACTAGGAGAGATCGAAAAAGAAACACTTGGGTGAGAGAGCAAACTAGAGTAGAGGACATCATTGTTAAAGTAAAAGGGCTGAAATGGCGATGGGCTGGGCATATTGCAAGAAGAACTGATTAACGTTGGACAACAGAAATTGTGTACTGGATTCCAAGAAACCATCGAAGACCTAGAAAATATCCTCAAACTGGATGGGTGGATGAAATAAAACAGGTTGGGGG
>QLNU02015359.1:7419778-7435678 GCA_006491805.2 Dysdera silvatica | reverse complement strand
ATGGTACAGGAGCTCTCAACTAGAAGTGAAGAAGTTGGACTTAAGATGAACCTACAAAAAACTAAGGTCATGTTCAATAATTTTGTAGATTAAACAAAAATACAAGTTGACAACACTGAGCTAGAAATTGCTGATTCATATATTTACCTTGGCCAGCTGATTTCAATGGATGGCAACATTATGAAAGAACTCAACTTGGCTGGAGTGCATTTGGAAGAAACAGTTTTATCCTGAAGGGGAAATTGCCTTTATGTCTAAAAAGAAAAGTCTTCAACCAGTGTGTATTGCCAGTCCTCTCTTATGGATCAGAGACATGGAGTCTAACAGTTGGAGCAATACGAAAGTTACAGACAACGCAAAGGAGCATGGAGAGGTGCATGCTTGGAATAACTAGGAGAGATCGAAAAAGAAACACTTGGGTGAGAGAGCAAACTAGAGTAGAGGACATCATTGTTAAAGTAAAAGGACTGAAATGGCGATGGGCTGGGCATATTGCAAGAAGAACTGATCAACGATGGACAACAGAAATTCTGAACTGGATTCCAAGAGACCACCGAAGACCTAGAAAACGTCCTCAAACTAGATGGGTGGATGAAATAAGAAAAGAGGTTGGGGTGACGTGGAAACGAATGGCCCAGGATAGACTTGTGTGGAAAGCATTTGGAGAGACCTTCATCCAGCAGTGGATAGATAATGGTTGAATATGATGATGATGATGATGATATAAACAATACTTCGATAATTTAAGGGCCTTTGCTAAGATCGGAGTCGTGCATCTGGGAGCCAATTGGTTCACCAGTTATGACGTCTCTGATTGGACAGTTAATTAAAACGGCGAATGGAGAATTAAAAAAATTATGAAAAGCAGCACCTTTATAAAGGCCTAAAGTTTGTGATATGAATAAAGAAAGGGAAACTTAGATGGCTCTGGCATGTAGAAAAGATGAAAGAAGCTAGATTATAAAGATGATTGTGAGAACGACCCAGAACCAAAAATAAAAGTAAGAAGCTTCAGGAAACAATGCCTGGATGTATACTAGAATCTGAAAATGAGGTATAGGAGAGGAATGATGAAGGAAGGAAGGTTTTAGACATAATACACAGACAGAAAGAGACAGAGAAAGAGAGAGAAGTAGCCAACTTGTGACGGGGGTAAAATAATTCACTGGTTTAGCTTCACAAGATCTGGGAGTAAAGACTTTTGATGGAAAAGGAGAGAACCCTCTCATCACCGCCCCACCTCTATTATGCCTTTGGTATCAACGTTCTTCATGGGTGCCCACATGGGGGGGCAGAGGGGCACTAGAGCCCCTCCCTAGCCGTTTAAAAATTTTATTTGCCCGAACCTGCTATGCATTTACTTTCAAAAGTTTTACAGTCACATTTTAAAATAAGGTACTTTTTAGATCATCTACTAATTATCAAGCAGTATCAATTATTTTTGTAGCATTTTGGTATCTTGTACATTCACTAAAATTCTCGACAGCTTTTAAATAGATTAATAATTTTTTCTCATCCCCCACCCCAGAAGTACTCGTTAATTTTTCTGAGCCCCCTAGAAGTACTCGTATGGGCGTCCATGATACTCTTATGCTGAATAGCATTTGGCAAAATATGTTTCACAATAATGAAATCTACAAATTGGTCATCCATTCATACAAGGGGTGGCTCGAGGCTGATTTTGAACAATTGCTACATGGCACGGATTGCTTTTTGGCGCCCCCCTCCTCCGGCGAAAACAGATTTTCATAGCTACGCAGTGAGTCATATAAAAGTGGCCAAAAATCTCTGAAAGGATTTATCTAAAGATGTCTCTAAAAATTTATCTAAAGATGTTTCTAAAAATTTATCTAAAGATGTCTCTAAAAATTTGTCTAAACTTGTCTCTAACAATTTATCTAAAGATGTCTCTAAAATTTATCTAAAGATGTCTCTAACAATTTATCTAAAGACGTCTCTAAAAATTTCTCTAAAGATGTCTCTAAAAATTTCTCTAAAGATGTCTCTAAAAATTTCTCCAAACTTGTCTCTTTTTAAAGAGATTTTTTACTATTGGGTCAATTAAAAAAATTTAAACTTGACTTCAGTTTGGCTCCCCCATCCAAACGGGATCCGGGGCGACCGCCCGGGTCACCGGCCCTTAAGCCGCCCCTGCATTCATATATCAATTTTATCGAATCTTTGAACAAAAGCTCTACTTCTAAAAGTCACTAAAATCTCCATTCAGAGACAACGGTTCCAATTTTTCAGTGGATTAGTTTCGTCAAAATCAAAGTGATTTAATTTTGTCGATGCGATTAATTTTGAAATTTAATTAATTCACTGTTACAAATATCTTTGAAATCAAGCATTGATTGTTAATAAAACGATTCATCTGCACGATTTTTTTTTTATATCTGTGAATATGATCAGTCGAAACTTTCATCGAACCTCGATTTCAGATTATTCGTCACGTACTCTATGATAGTTTGTATAAAGCAATGTCAAAGTATTTTGGATATTTTTTTAACAACAGGCTTACTTTCTCAAATACTGTACAAATACAGAATTAATCAAAAATTCGCATAAACTTTAAAAATTCATAAAAAGAAGAACATATCCAAACACTATTTTTCACACAAACTGCACTTCATTGCAATGTTCTTTTTTTTTTCTTTTTTTTTTTTAATGGATTTTTAAAATTATACCGACTTTTAGTTAGTTAACCCTGCATTATTTGTAAATGTAAAGATGTTTTATTGAACATATGCTCATCATTTTGTTCGTCGGGTGTTCTATAAAGTAATAACTTAGCAGCTTTAGAGCAACATTCCCGAACATCCACTTGTTCTCGCTTTTAATAAAGTCGAGATAAATTCAGCATGCAATTGAGACACAGAACCATGCGATCGAAATAACGTTTCGATGAATTCAGAACGGGCGGTAACTCTGCTAGCTCTCGGTATCAGAAGAAAAGAAAATTTATACGATACGCGCCCAGCCAAGGGCGTAATCTGGCGGGGCATAGTCGTAGAGTTATATGGGCCCGTGGGGCTCGACCCAACCCCTCCCAATAATCTGAAATAAATTACGATTTTACACATACAGTAATGTATAAACATAAGTAAATTTGCTTGCGCCCCCCCCCCCAATTATTATGAGAATTGTACGGCAATGGGCGGGGCATGGGGCACTCGCCCCCAATTTTTTTAGAAAGAGGCAAAATCGTACTTCCTCTCATCCAATTCTGGGTTTCTTGTTTTTTTTTGCCCCCAGTTTACGCTATATTTACCCCCCGCCCACCAAGTTACGCCTATGCTCCCAGCTTTATGATAAATCATAGATAAAACCAAGGCCGTAGAAAGGATTTAATTTCAAGGGGGGGTTCAAAAATTTTTACAGCATGTATCGATACAATCACAGCATGCAAGGCTGTAGCCAAGTCCCATTAAAAATTTAGTTTTGAGAGGGGGACCGGTCCCTAAGATCCCCCCCTGGATACGGGCATGGATTAAATGATGCTTCTGTGGAAATTAAGCTAGAAATTTGTAAATGTGCGGCGCCATCTTTTGATGCAGGGGGAAAATATTTCCAAATAACCACATTATTTAAAAGGTACTTACTCACAGTAGTGTAGCTAGGAGGGGGGCCAGGGGGCGGCAATTAGCCTTTAAAAAACAAAATTTGTTTTGTTACCCCATTGGGAAGGGCGGCAATGACAGTCACTGCTTCCGGGCGGCAAAATGTCTAGATACGCCACTGCTTGCTAACGTAAGGCCTATGCATTGGCGTACGCAGGGGGTGTTGATGGGAGTTGTAACCCCCCCATTGCAATGAAATTTTGTATATTTAACATAGGAATATGCGAGTTGTATCTCTGTAACCCCCCATTGAGCCTATAACCCCCTTACAAACTTCTTGTGTACGCCTATAAGCAAATTTGCGACCCCAAGCGAACGATGTGTGCGCCCCCTTCGTAAAAAATCGGCACTATAATACCTCTTGCAACCAGGGCCTGATCACTGCAAAGGCGTGATCAGGCCTTTGCGAGGTCCAAAGCCTGGGCTTTGCGCCTCGCAATTTTAGGGTCCCAAAAAAAAGCCAAAATGTTATTTTCTCTTTTACATATATTGTTTTTATTCTTACCAAACCTTTGCCTAAAACAAATAAATAAAATGAAATTGCTGCGCAGCAGCAGTTTGCAAACAACTGTGTTTTTGCAACTTTTGATGTGATTGCAAATTTTAAAAATGCATATCTAAAAAAATGCAGGAAAACAAATCTATGTAACAGGAAGTAAACAATTTCTTGTAGTAACGTGTTTTTTTTATTTGCACATAGGTAGCCTTTGCTTTTTTTTTTATTTAAATTGTGTCATGTTTAAGAAATGTTTGTCGTGTTTAAATTGAGATCAAATTATAACCTAATTTTTAATTCTTCAAAATTAAACTTTTATTATTTATATGCCTTCCCTTTTTGCATGACCTTTTGAAATTTAACAAGGTGTAATTTATTGTTAATGAAAAAAGTTAGCCGTGTATACCTTAGTTGTTAATTAAAAATACTTGTTTGGTTATACAATTATGATATCTGAAAATAATCATAATGGTAACACATAGTAAACTGGGAGGGAAGATTTGGTGGAAAAAGTAGGATTTTTCCTCCGTTCGAAAAAGAAAACTTTTGGCCACCAAATTTCGCCTATGTACTGATACACATACAATATATAGCATTATAAATCTGATTACATTACTGATAGCAAAACCTCATATATATAGTTACTATCCGAATACCAACCGAATATTTGCTCCACCCTAGTGCATACTAAAGATGGCTTAATTCTCAAAGGCCACAATAAAATATTAGAGGTTAAGAATTGTTGATGCGTGAATACATTTCTCATTTTAATCCTGATATAAAATGGACTGATTGAAAATTGGGGAGTACTACAGTCTTTGATTTTACCATGTTTGGCGCAGTATAGCCCAGATGCTCTTGCGCCATAAAAAAGCCAAACAATCAATCAATCAATCAAAAATGGGGAATGAAGGCGATTATATACTTTATTGTTACAATTTAAGCTTATGTAATATACTTTCTGTGTGAAATAAGCGTATACAATTACCATGGATATTTGTATTATATTAATCGTAACTACTAACAACAATAATGCAAAAATTAATAAATATAAAATGCAGTGATAAAATATTTTTTGGATGTTATAGTGAAAGACGTAAACAGTAATGCACCATGGAGTATGCTGTTTGCAGATGACATTGTACTATGCGAAACATCCTGTGAAAAAGTAGAAAGGAAAACCGAGGAATGGGGGAAAGTGTTAGAGGTTTGAGAATAAGCAAAACAAAGACAGAATATGTGGCACTAAATGGAGAAAGCGTAAGTAGCATAGGTCTACAAGATGAAGGATTACCATCGGCACAAAAATTTAAGTATCTTAGATCGTTCATAGGCTGCGATTGAGTTTTGACCACAGAGATACAACACAGAATCCAATGTGGGTGGTTAAATTGGAGAAAGATGAGTGGAGTGCTCTGTGATAGGAAAGTAAGCGGAAGGATGAAAGGAAAATTGTACAAAACTGTGGTCAGACCTGCAATGTTATACGGGGCGGAAACTTAGCCAATTACAAGAGCGCATGAAAGGAAGATGGAAGTGGCTGAGATGAGAATGTTGAGGTGGATGAATGGTGTTACAAGGAGGGATAAAATAAGGAATAACCTAATTAGAGGTACGGTCAAGGTTGGACCCATAGGAAGAAAAATACAAGAACATAGGTTAAGATGGCTTGGGCATATGGAGCGGAGAAATGAGGAATATGTGGGAAAGGTATTGGATAGACGGGTGGTAATGGGTAAGAGGAAGAGGGGAAGACCACGGCTGATATGGAAGGATAAAGTGACGGAAGATCTGGAAGAGTATGGATGGAGTAGAGAAGAGGCATTGGATAGAAGATTGTGGAAGAGAAGATTAAAGGACCATAACGCCGACCCCATATAACATGGGAAATGGCAAAGCGAAAGAAGAAGTGATGAAATATTTCTATCACGAGGAAAATAAATTTAGTTATAAAGTTCGCAAGATGAGACAAAAAAAACAGTATATGCAGTCATCTCTCACCACTGAATTTAACTATGTATGTATTTGTTTTGCATGTAACCCCCCATGAGACGGAAACCTGAATAATGGAGAATTTTTTTCGGTCTCGTGAGTTTCCGTCTTAGACAGGTTTCACTGTACTTCTGAAAAAAGTGTAGGTTGATAAAGTGAGCCAAGTTTACTGACGATACGTTTAAGAATGAAAAATTATGAATAAATCCCTCCATACGTTTCGCTAGAAGAGATATTAATTTTTGGCATTGGGACATATGGAGATGAGGAAAATGGTTCTCTATTTTGGGACTTGACTCACTAACTCTCTTTATGGAATTAAGCTCATTGAGCAAGCTGATAACCTTTTGATACTCATATTGGCAAAAAAAAAAAGCTTTTTTCCTTAAAGAGCTGAACTGAGGTTCTGTACCCAGGGCAAACCATATGCCTATTTAACCTAAGTGGCTCAATCGATTTTGCATCTGGTGGGGGGGGGGTGGAGGAGAGATTGCTTCGTAAAAGATTTTTTTATTTCAGTTGGAGCTTTTTTTCAGCAGACAGAGGCAATCAAAATCTCTAACTTCTGTTCAGCCCAATGAGATACTTACCTTTTAAAAAAATTAAGTGCCACAAATAAAATCTTATTCCATCGCATGTGGTCAGTTAATAAGAAAGATAAGCGATTTTTTTTTATATTCTTTTAATTACTTATTACATTGTTAAACTCACGCAAATACAGCTGGCTTTCAGATGAATATCATTTACACTTACCGAGAGAGATAATATATGTCCAAACTTGGACCCGAACCAGCCAAGGCTTACCTTATTTGCTTCTTTGTCTTATCATTGTTTTGACTATATTAGGAGTTAACTCTCTTGTGTAACTCTATGATTCCCTGTATATGCCTAATTTGTATTAAATGCACGCATCAACGTAGAGTTCTCAAAATTATTAGGGGAGCCCAAGCACATTTTATGTACGTTTATACATTACAGTATATGTAAAATCGCAATTTATTTCAGATTATTGGGGAGCTCAGGTCCCACGGTCCCATATAATTCTACGTCTATGAATGCTGACTTTAAAAGAAAGATGACTCTCTTTTCGCGTATGTAACGAATTGCATTTTGTTATTGGAGTATTTTAAAAATAGTATCGAATAAATGAATCCATATTTACATAGGACTGAAGTGAGGTCTTCCTCCCCCCCTCCTTCCTGATAAAGTTTTATTTTACTGACAATCAAACCTGTTCTCCTCTCATAAAATCGCATCTTGGAATAATGTTTGCCAATCTTTATAACACCACGACACGGTAAATTATTTTTTTCTAAGACGAAGTCCTAGTCCCAAAAAATGTACTCTTAAATACCTTTCCATTTTTTTAAAGTTTATATATTAAACTATCATAAGTATGAATAATTAATTATGGCATAATCATAAAGAGAATTAGTACACTTCTATTACTATACACTTTGTTGACACACTTCATTGCTGTTTGGTCACTAACATTTCCAGCACACAAATGTCATTTCGTTTAGTTTCAAGAACAGAGGAGGCATCGCACATTATCGTGATCGGCTTACAAGAACTTTTTAGAACAGATCATAATAAGCAGTATACCTTTTTCTTTCTTTCAAGAATGCTTACATGCATAGGCGTAGAGTTATGTGGGCCCGTGGGGCTCAAGCCCCCGCAATAATTTGAAATAAATTGCAATTTTACATATATTGTAATGTATAAATGTTCATAACATGTGCTTTCCTCCTCAACAATAATTTTGTGAACTCTGTGTTGATGCTTACATGTTTAGAAATACATGGCTTGGTCACTAGTAGTTGCTGCACATACGTTATTTAGGCGTTTTAGGTCTGAGCTTACCGAGTATTATTGGCCTTAAAATATTTTTTCATGAAACTTGCTTAGAAAACTAAAATGATAAATTCCAGAAGAATTACTCGCGGCCTTGTATAATTGATGTCAGGACCCGATATAGGCCGCGACTCGGCAATTGAGAAGCAATATTTCAGGGCGTTTCCCCAGTCTTCTCTAAATTAAGCAGAGTTCGTATTTTTTTATAATTTACCATCTTTGGTGTGCAAGTCGATACTATACTTTCCCCCTCATCTTTTGCCCAGAAGTCATTGAGGCTTCAGTATCAGGATTGAGATCGCGTCCGACGCCTGGTACCAATGGCCTGACTTCTGTTTTCTTCAAACGTCTTGTGCGGTCACTTCCGAATATTTTATCTCATTTGTTTACTCGATGTTGCCTATCCGGATCGATTCGGAGGTCGTGGACAAAGGCCACTATCGTTCCAGGTTATAAAAAGAGTGATCTCTCTGATCGGAGAAATTATCTCCAGATTTCCTTTATAGATGTTATTGCAAAAATCTCTGAGAGATGTATTTTACATTATTTACTTCTCTTCCCTTCTTTTTATGGCTGGAATCACCCCGGAGTAACAGTTTGGCTTTGTCCCGGGTCGCTCCTCGGTGATGCAACCGCTCCAGTGTTTTGATGAGTGGACTGATGGGGTGATTCCAGCCATAAAAAGAAGGGAAGAGAAGTAAATAATGTAAAATAGATCTCTCAGAGATTTTTTCAATAACATCTATAAAGAAAATCTGGAAATAATTTCTCCGATCAGAGAGATCACCCTTTATTGTATATATACATATATATAAACATTACATATATATAAACAGAAAAAGTGAAGAAGAAACAGTTTTATCCTGAAAGGGAAATTGCCTTTGTGTCTAAAAAGAAAGGTCTTCAACCAAGGTGTATTGCCAGTCCTCTCTTATGGATCAGAGACATGGAGTCTAACAGTTGGAGCAATACGAAAGTTACAGACAACGCAAAGGAGCATGGAGAGGTGCATGCTTGGAATAACTAGGAGAGATCGAAAAAGAAACACTTGGGTGAGAGAGCAAACTAGAGTAGAGGACATCATTGTTAAAGTAAAAGGACTGAAATGGCGATGGGCTGGGCATATTGCAAGAAGAACTGATCAACGATGGACAACAGAAATTCTGAACTGGATTCCAAGAGACCACCGAAGACCTAGAAAACGTCCTCAAACTAGATGGGTGGATGAAATAAGAAAACAGGTTGGGGTGACGTGGAAGCGAATTGCTCAGGATAGACTTGTGTGGAAAGCATTTGGAGAGACCTTCATCCAGCAGTGGATAGATAATGGTTGAATATGATGATGATGATGATATGAATATATATTGATATTATATATAATATTATATATACTAGAGTCACCCTCTAGTAGGTCAAGACACCGCGGGCTCAACGCGAGGACCCTGGTTCGAATCCGGGATGAGGACAACGTCTCTTTTTCTTCTAAACAAAAATAGCTCTAGTTTGAGCTACTAATACGTGGGTGTCAAATTTATTTGTAATAAAAAATCCCCACGAAAAACTCACAAAAATCTCGCCCCGGTGGCTTTGTGTGTTGACCAATATTTGGCAATTGTGTTATCCCTGTGAAGGGTAATAATATCTTACAAATTAATATATGGAGAAAAAAGCGTTTTTTCTTGTTCTCATTCGTCCAGTAGATCAAGACACCGCGGGCTCAACGCGGGGACCATGGTTCGAATCTGGGATGAGGACGGCGTCTCTTTTTCCCCTAAACAAAAATAGCTCTAGTTTGAGCTACTAATACGTGGGTGTCAAATTTATTTGTAATGGCTACCCTTGTACTTGACTTTAAAAACTTTGTCCTCTCTACTATGTAATATGATTCATCGATGTAGAACCCTTACAAGAATCTAAATGTTTATTTGCTGGGGACGCCGCCCCGGAAATTTACTAGGCTTTCTTGGACCAGCTCCTTCTCGCCTCCGCCATCTGAGCTACGTCCGTCCACCAGGTCTGTCCGACCTCTTGGGTCCACCCAGATCCTTCCGTCTCTGCGTCGCTTCCTTGATGGTGTTCCACACCTTCCTTTCCGAGGTTAGCCGATTTCTGTAAGCTCCGTAGCCGGCCACGGGTGTGTTTCCAGTCCAGTAGCTGGGCCTGTTCCCCGCGGCGGCCACTCTGGCAACTGGTTTACGCTAAATGACGACACCTATGTAAGCGTGCATCTTTGTGTGCTGTGTATGGTGGACTCTCGAATACTGCCTGTAGGCGCTTAAAGAAGTTTAGTTGGTTCGATATTCTGAAATGGACTGTATTTTTATTTTAAAATTGTAAGTACCTTTCGTTTTTTGTGAAAATTCAAATCCATCCGTAAGTTGCATTGAAAATCCAACTCGAATTGAGTATCCAAGATCGAAAAGCACAGTAACTTTGAAATAACACACTTCTAAGAAAAAACTGGGTGATTTATTTCACAAGAATGAAGTAATCATAGAATGAAATTCTTTGATTTAATGCAGTGAAAACTCCGAATATAAAACCATTTAGGTCAACGAATTAACATAACAAGATTCAGATTTACGCCATGAACGGGGCTGTACCCTGACGTTCAGACATTTCATTCCAAAACTGAAACTGGTGATTTTAAAAATACGGAAAGAAAACCGAATAAAACAACCCAGTTAGTGACGCCATCTATTGTTTCGATCATATACTGAATCAGCTCAAGACTGAGCAATGCCCTTTTCTTCCCCCAACCGCCTTGGCGGTTGGTTGCGCTGTTTGAGGGTCCTTTCTGTTATTACAGTGCCTCTTCAGGTGGCCAACCTGCCCAATCACACATTCACGAGGAATATTAGGTCCCTTCATCATCTTTCATATCAGTGACGCCTCGCCGAAATCGGCATCCATTCTATGGAGTGGCGTTTTTTGCAGATTGACCTAAAAAATTTCAGAAATTTTATACATAGTAGTTTCCGCATGGACAAACAATATTCTATAATCCAATTGTTGGAGCACCAGACCACCAGGGGACATCCCTTTCGGGTTAAGATTCCCTTACCATTAATAAATTTATTATCATCATCATCATCATCTTGAATTCTCCAATCCCATGAAACGTTTTTCTAAAAATACAGTGATAATACGTACCGCCAACTTTCTCAATTCTATCTCCACAATGCAATATAATGTAATACAATTATGATAATATTTATCCGTTTATGTGTGTGACTTGTAGCAAATAAATATTAAATCATGCGCAGACTGTACTTCTCTATGGTGGTTTTAATTATATAATTCTGCAGTCAGAAACGAATCCAACGAGGGTGTTACGACAATCTACACGTTTATTCCATGCTTTTTGCTTCCTAGAAATCTACATATTAGTTGTCGGCATCAAAACTTCCTGTCTTCTGCTACAAAAGCAGATGAGTGCCCGTTGTAGCGCCTCATTTCACTCAATTTGTTTCTTTAAGGGCAAAAAGGTGTCTTCAAAATGTTGTTATAACTTGTAGTTTACAGTTTTAAATGTTTATATATTAGCCGAAAGTTTTAGATATAGGATTTCTTTCTCCGTTTGCAAGGGAAAATGTGGGCTGCCTTTTTGAGAAGCAGTATTACTTTAAACGGTATTACCAGTGCAAAATCACTTGTTTCGTATAGGACAGGATTCAGGACATTCAGAACAGTCTTGACAAGTGCAAAACATGTGAATGTTTTAAAAAGGACTAATCTTTTTTTGATTAGTTCCCGAACTAACTTCTTTTCTAGAGCGCGAAGTTCAAGAACAGAACTCCGGAGACTTCTGCAACTTGCAAAACCAGAAAGATCAAGGATTACAAGTATAACAATAATGGAAAAATAACGTTTTTTAGCGTAGTTATTACAAGTATATTTTTAATTTTTGTAATCTGTCTTCTGTATACCATAGTCACATGTGTATACGTAGTTAAATCCCTATCAAAAGGCATGTTGTTCCCATGAAGGGATGTCTGTTTACAGGTATCTCACATCTATAAAAATGGATTTTTAGTCACTTAAGCTCTGCGATCTTCATACATGATTCTAGCTTCAAAAACTTCGAAAAAAATCCTACTAAACATAACATACTATGGTGTCACTGCATACACATTACCTACTGAATTTTTTCCAGTGTTTCTAAAAAATGAAAAAATGACTGGCAATAAGCAAAGTGGGCTACACTACACGTGGTCCCCTGTGCGATTTGTCGTCAAGACGTGGCAACCCTGTCGCGGCAACCTCCTTCCCGGATTACGTCATCGTGCGCTCGCTTCCCGGCCGCCATGTTTTTTTAAGGAGTAATTACCTGTTATACTGAGTTTACTACCTATTATACTCTTTTTAGATTTTTTTTAACGAAAACCTCTTCGGCCCTAAGCCGCCTGGTCTTTGCGCAATCTTTTGGAATCGCTTCCTCTTTGTGACACCGCCTCCACATATACTCTGCGGAGTATGAGTCAAACAGCTTTTCAGCATCGACATTGCAATGCTCCGCGTTCCCTTCCATTCCTCCTCTCCCTTCTTCCCCTACCCCATATCTTCTGCAAAGTATGAGTCCAACAGCTAATCAACGTCGATTTGCGAAGTATGAGTCCAACAGCTTTTTATCGCTGACATTGCAGTACTGCACGTTCCCCTTACCTCCTCTCCCTTTTTCCCTCCATACCTCTAACCTCTTCTCCCCCATACCTCCTCAAACGTCTTCCTCCTATATCCGCTCTCCATCCCAAACATACCATCAATTCCAATCTGTTACAAAAATAAATACATTTAAATGGCCACTCATCCTATTGCTATAACTCAAACCACCACCGGCATGAACGGACACTACAATACAACTACCATGTACATGTGCTCATTTTTAACGCTTCCTAAAACTTTCCCTCTGTTTTAAGAGTATAGCATCAGTTTTGGAGACGAGTTGGCGACAAAACAGGGGATTCATCTGTAGTGTCACCACAAAGTGACAAAGTTCAGTATTTATTGCGTTTTTTGTAATTTTTGTGAATCAGTGGGGGAATTTTTTTAACCCTTGGATTTGGCATTTTTGAAACGCCACGATATGTTTGTGGTTTTTTTACTCACTGAGCGTTTTCAATGTTTGAGTTTAGAATATATATATACTTATATATAAGCAGGTCAACATTATTGTTTGCATGCTTGCATTGCTGAACGAAAAATAAAACGAAAATTGAGTGGAACGCAAGTTAAACTAAAAACATTAGATTAACTGTGGAAAGAACTGCCACGTTAACGATTTTCCACAGTATCCTGAAGTGTACAATCTAAACTTTAACAAGCTTGCACCATAAGCAATATGTGGAAAGTTCGTAAGGTGGGGTTACAGAGCTGCAACTCACATATTCCTATGTTAAATATACAAAATTTCATCGCAATGGGAGTTACAACCCCCATCAACACCCCCTGCATACACCAATGGCATGCACCAGCATAATCAAGAGTAGATACAAACTTCCATTTTTAGGGGAGGTGGAGATCAAAGACAAAACTTTCCCTGGTCTTGGAATAACACCCTTCATTTATCATGAAAGTTGGAATTTTTTACAGTGAAAAAATATATTTTGGGAAGATCATGACTCCTATAACTTCCCTGTATCCACGCTTGATTATAGTTATGTACTGTAACGCAGGAAAATATAAAATTGACCTCACTAATGTGGCTTAACGTTGTGCAACGTCTAACCTATATAGCGTATATATGCTCGAAGGTTTGCACGGAACTGCAATGTTAAACGAGTTTCGAAGTCATATGACGTCCATTTGAGTACATATAAGATCTCTGTGATTAAAAGTACCAAAACAAGAATTGAACCACAGAGATCTTTTATGAATTGAACGAGTATCGAACATGTTATGTTTTAGTAAAACTATCGTTCACTGCGAATAGAAATGTTCAACAAACAAAATTTTTATTGTATTATGTAATACTAATAATATTTTGTGATTTTATATATGAAAATAAAAAAGTAGCTATTTTTCAGATTTATAGCCTGAAGGTAATTAAAAGTAGCATGTTACCCAATTAGAAATTTTTGTAGCGACAGCACTTAAAATGTCACTCAATCCTCTACTTGTAGCCCAATGTGGTCAATTAAAAAAAATTTAAACTTCAGTTTGGCGCCCTCATCCAAACGGTGCCCCAGGCAGCCACCTCTCTGAGAGACTGCCACAGAACCGATAGTGATCATCTTAGGGAAGTTTTACTGTATATATATTTATACTATCTTGGAAAAAAAAAAGCAAATGATAAGAATTACTTCATTTTGTTACCGATTTGCAAGAAACTTAATTATTTAAATATTCATCAGATGCTAATGGTTTTTTGACAAATGTACGAAATTAACAATTTGTTTTCACACTTCAAGTACTATTTCTTGTTTTAGGTGCCATTGTTCTCCTCATCATTTCTAGTTCGGTAACCATGGCGATACCATTTTGCCTCGGAAAGGTCATTGACATGCTTCAATTGCCACCAGAAGAAATGAAAGCGAAACTTTGGACTTTTTGTCAGTTTCTGGTCCTTATCTTCTGTATTGGAGCTTTAGCTAATTTTGGGAGAGTGTATTTAATCAATCTATCATGTAAGGAAACTTATTTTGTCTTTATAATGATTTATTAATGTATGTTTCATTCTGATAATTGCCTAGACACTAGAAATAAACGTTTGAACTTAAAATACGGGCCCTAATACTCGGTACGACTGCATTACCTGTCAACACTAGTTGAAGGCCTTTGACTAATTGATGAGTGAATCGAGAGATTGGTCTCATCTTTCCTCCTGTCAAGTCACACTAAGTTGAGCAACAGAATTTAGATGTGTTGGTCTTAACTTCAACCACCATTTCATCCCGAAAGTGTTGATCAAGGCTTAAATTGGACTGGGAGCCCGACTCCGGTATTTCCCTTTTGACGATTATTTAAATATTAGCCAGAGCCCATACAAGGATAAGAGTTGCCAAAAAGGCCATGAATATCGTGAAAAAATTAATTTGTGATTAGTGTCATGAATTTTGTTGTCCAGAAAAATGGACATAAACAATTGATATGGTTTATCGATTCTTTTGCAGCCATTCGATTGTTTCATCGATTTTTAATAATATTAGGGCTACTGCACTTTTTTTGTTAGAAATTGAACCCTGGTGTTGATAGGGTTTAAATTAGAACTGTAGGTGTACCAGAACAATTGTTTAGTACCCATTGCTTTATACCAATCCATAAAACTGCAGCTTTGTGGCACAGGGTGGGTTTTCGTTCTGGAGTAATTATATTTGTTTTACAGGATTACAACAGTATAGGAAATACTTGGTATTCTAGACCAGGGGTTTTCAACTTACTAGTGCCTGAGAGCTGCAATTGAAACCATCTGTCTAGTGGAGGGCCGCAATGTCCTAGAGTCGAATTAGGGTCCCTCAGTTTATCATTGAAATGTATCATTGCTGAGCTAAATCCTGTCAGTTTATAAAGTATTAGATTGTACAGAAAATACAGTTGTAATGAGTTGGTTTAAAATATCGCTCTATCATTAACTTGTGTTAAAAATGTTCTTTTTCAGCTTATTCAATCACAAATAGGCTTAGGAATGAAACCTATAAGTCAATTCTTAACCAGGAAATTGCTTTTTTTGACAAGACAAAAACTGGGGAGCTTGTGAATAGAATGTCATCTGATGCATCAGTTGTAGGACTGTCATTGACTAATAATATATCCGATGGTCTTCGTTCGGCATTTTCTTTTTTGGCTGGAACTTCATTGATGGTTTGTATTGTACTTTGGATTTAAGTTTATGCTACTTCTGTTATTGGTAATTACTTGACTTGTGTACATAAGCATGCACAAAAAGTTCGTAAGTGGGGGGGTTATAGAGCAACAACTCATACATTCTTATGTTAAATA
>QLNU02015359.1:7405430-7419678 GCA_006491805.2 Dysdera silvatica | reverse complement strand
CCTTCATATGCCAAAACCTCTGCATGGATGCATTTGTATTGTGAAATGTTTCCATAGAACTGTTTCAGTTTGAAATTTAACTTAAAATTTTTACACTTGTTCATGAAGCAAATGAGTTTATTAAAAATATATATAAAACAATGTTGACAGCTTTATTAAATAGGTTATTGCTCCTACACATACTCATTTATCACCACCATGGGTCATACCGGCCCTGGACGTCCATTGCGATCTGGTTAACCACAGCAAAAGCACTACACCTAATGCTTTTTACCAGCAGTTATTCTCTGAATTTCGGGATCATTTTCAAGACTCCAATTTCATTTTTACAGATGGGTCCAAAACAGAAACAAATGTAGGTTCTGCATTTGTCATTAATAACAGTGCCATTGCAGAAAAAATCCCCCCATCATACTCCATTTTCACAGCAGAACTTTATGCCATTTCCATTACTGTTACATATATTTCAACTCATTGTATAATTTATACCGATTCTCAGGGCTTTTTAAAAGCACCGGAATCCTTTAAATATTCACCTCATCCTATTTTATCCAAAATCCATTCACAACTGCAGCACCTGCACAATCATTCCAATATTAAATTCTGCTGGATCCCTGCTCACATTGGTATCAAAGGGAATGAGGCTGCTACTGCAGCTGCGAAGGCAACGAACTCACCACTTGCCTTCAGCCAGCTTCTTCCATTCTCTGACCTGAAACCAATAACAAATTGCATCATATTAAACATACAATTGGCAACTGGCCCTCCTCATACCGTAAAAATCGGAAAGAGGAGGTTCTCCTTGCTAGACTTCGCATTGGGCATTCCCATCTCACCCATAGACATCTGTTGGAAGGAAAACCAGCACCAATTTGCCAAGTGTGCAATGAACCCATGAGTGTTTTACACATTTTAACTCAATGCCCCTATCATAGACTTGCCCGCACTCTTACTTTTAACTCTTCATCACTGTCTGACATTTTAAATGACCATGCTGACCATACGCACGTTTTAAAATTTTTAAAAAGTACTGGCTTTTACTACAGTTTTTGATTTTACCATGTTTGGCGCAGTATAGCCCAGATGCTCTTGCGCCATAAAAAAATCCGAAAAAATTAAGTAGGTAATTTTTACCTACTTACATAATGCTTCAGTTAAGCCTGTGTGTGTAATTATAATTCAAGTTTAAGTATGTAGCACCTTGGTTATAACTACCTTTTGGCTACTTGGGTTGGGTTAATCTCCAAGTCAGCGTGATTGTATCCATAAATGTGAAGTTAAAGGTTATGCTATACCATTTCTCCCACATTAGATAACCCATGGCGCAGCCTTAGGAATATACATATAAACCCTAAGGATTATATACAGTCCTCGGTAGTCTTATAATTATTTTCTTCATAAGAAAACAATATGAAGTTGCACCTGAAGTTTCCATAACTGGCTTTTACATTTGGCTTAAGATTTAAAACATTTTGGGAGCCAGTGTCTCCTTTGTCAAGTGAAGTCAGAATGAACAGTGTGGAAATCCATACTATTTAGATCATTAACCTGCTGGAAATCTGAATTTTACATCAGAAAATGTCAGTCTTGGGTTCTAGGCTTTTCTGAAATCATTGGAGCAAAAGAATAAATTTTATTCAGCCCGATTCCAATTTAGTGACACATCCTGCCACATGCAGGGGTGGCTTAAGGGCCGGGCGAACCATGCAGCCACCCAGATCCCTGTTTGAATGAAGGTTCCAAACTGAAGTAAAGTTCAAATTTCTTTTTAATTGACCCAACAGTAGAAAATCTCTCTAAAAAGGGGAAAGTTTAGAAATTTTTGAGACCTTTGGCCACTTTTATGTTATATGGCTCATTGTGTATCTGTGAAAATCTCCTGTTTTCGCCGAAGGAGCGAGGGTGCCAAAAAGTAATCCGTGCCACGCTGCCCGGATTCAAAACCAACCTCGAGCCGCCCCTGGCCATGTGATATTCTTGATACATCCCACCTTGTTTTGTGCAGAATAACCCTCACTGTCCTTATGCCATAAAACTACAACCAACCAAATCTTGATGTTACATTAGTATTCTTAACTTTGAGGTTAAAGTTGACTGGTAATTATGTTAGAAATGGGGAGCAGAAAGCTGTAGCTTGTTACATGGCTCTCTTCCAGATGGGCAACCTATTATACATAAAGCATTTTTTACAAGCTTGTTACTTCGATATTTTTGCTGCATATTTATAAATTTGATGAAGAGAACTTTAAGTTTGTGCTAATACATGGCCTTGTTTGAGAACTGTCGAAGGACAGGGTTAAGCCTGAGTTGACAGAACTTTTAATTCAGATTGAGAGACTTTTAGCTTAAGGAATCAGGTCATAAATGTCTTAACCGTTACCAGAACCTTGCATGATTTTCGCCAAACCTAGCTAGGAATGGCCATTTAAAACCATTGGATGTGAGGTTTGACCAGCTGAGACCATCCTATGCTAGATAGTTACGCAAGAATTCCTGACATGTAGATATGTAAACTTGGGACTTTCACTTTGTTCCACCTCCACTTGACAAAGGGGGACAAGTGGCTTTCAAAACGGGTTTCTAAATGTGTTGTCATCCTGTATATGTAGGAAGCTAATTATAAAGATTTATTAAATTGTGTGCTGTATATAAGAAGCCATACTAAACACTTGTGTTTAAATAATCTATTAATTGATACACCAGGACCTTGGAAACTGACAAATTTCTGATGACATGTCATAGCTGTTCTTGTACTATGAAAGACTTCTAATTAAATGTATGGTAAATGCTCTTCACTTTACATGTGGTTCTGCTCTTTTCTGTTAAAAGAAACTGCCCATGAAAGGTCTGAATTAGTAGGAATTTCCTGCTTCTTTGATTGTGGCAACTTTTAGATTCATCAGTGTTAAACAAATCCATCAGGGGATATATAATTGTCACAGGAGTTAAATATTTAGTCTAGAAATTCAATTTAAATGTAATAAATTTCACAAAGTACAGACATTACATGTTACATTTCCCTGTAACGGGTCTCCAGTCAAAGTGTAAAAATCAAATTGTAACAACTTTGACATTATTTAGGGTTTTATCACATGGCAAGCTTAATGAAGGGACACGAACATGTGCCCAAATCTGTATTTCAATTTCTTTGTAGATACAGAATCTCCTTTAATTCTGATATTCATGTTACCTTTTAAAAAGCAATAACAATTTTTTGCTAGATATATACCTCACCTCACCTTGCGTACCTGGGGCTCCTAACAGTGTCACCGGTGGCCTTTATTGCAGTATTTTATGGAAAGTATTTGAAGAAAGTAACTAGGTCTGCGCAAGATTCACTTGCTTCTGCAGCGCAGGTAATTTAGAATTTTTTTTTAGAAGTAACTACTCACATTTTGCTAAGTTTTATATATACATATTAAAATTCATAATTTATGTGAAAAACAGTTCAATCAAAATACTCGTGCAGTTTATAAGTGGATGGAACCCTTTACCTTGCACTGTCTCGCACATGTACTTGATAAGATTAAAAATACTCTCTTCTAGGAATGGGTTGAAATAGTTGTAATACCATTCTCCAGCAAACATATGATACGCTGTAAAGCCCTTTCTGTGTGAACTGCTTAGGACTAATGTTTAGATTAATAGATTTTGTATTTTCATTTAGTGTAGCATGACCCTTTCCGTTCTTGCATTATAAAGATCACCCCCTTCCATTTTTGAACCTTACAATGCATACTTCATTCAAGGTGTTCTACTCCATTTCATGGCACCTAATCATGCCATTTGCCAAAAGACAAGACTTTATAATTATATATAGCCCTGCGATAGCGCAGTATGGTAACACATTTGCCTAGTGTGCTGTTAATCTGGGTTTAATTCCCAACAGTGCAAAGAATGCTTACTCAGATCTCATAAAGATTGCACTACTCACTGTAGTCTGAGGTTTGATTCACTAGGCCTTAAGAGGTTCGCATTCCTTGGAAAACAATAGGTCCCAGCGCAGCTTGACCCATCGTAGTCCTTGAGCTGTAAAACCAAACAATTTGTAATGGCGAAGTATGCTTAAATGAAATGAGACTTAAAGTTAAATTTTTTGTGTTTTAAAATTGTACTCTGTGGAACTACCTGTATATAAAATACCTGCTTCTGCAGTATTTTTCTCTCAAACTTCTGTTGGTAGCTAAGCCTTTAAGTTTGTGTGGTTCTCTGTACCTCTCAACGTACAGTGTGATGGTACTGTACTGTCACACGTGAATTCAGGAAGTACCCCTAATTATTAGTTATTGAATTCAGTGGGGATAGGTCCATCTTCATGATGAATACAGTAGTGGGCTCCATGGTGATAGTGGTAATGTGCCCTGGCAGTTTCTTTGGCTTACTCCCAACACTGCTAAAACGAAACACTAACTGCTCATTGTAGTCTGTTTTCTTAAGGTTTGGATTATTCTGAAAATGCAGATTCACTGCTTGACAGTGATAATGCAGATTAATTGTAAAGGCAACAAATTAATACAGTTGAATAAAGTTAAATCATTTACAGCTGTTTCAATAGGCCTGGGCTATTTTCGCCAGAACGGCCAATGATAACACAATGTGTAATGACAAAAATGTTATCGTTGGTCGTTCTGACGAAAATAGCTCAGGGCTATTGAAACAGCTGCAAACGATTTAACTTTATTAAACAGTTAATTTGACTTTTCAATTTAATGTGCAGGACCATTGTCAAGCTATTTCAAGTGATAATACATTCTTCTGCCATGCCACTAGGGCCTTTCAGTAGTGCAGTGTTAATACTTCTGCCTTTCCTGTAGTTATCCTAGGCAAGACTTCCAGTTTTGCCAAAAAGGACCCTTCCCGGTTAACTACTCACCATAGTATGGAGGTTGGTTCCCTGGACATTAAGAGGTTGATTCCTCAGTAAACTGCCTTAGTATGTCCCTTGCTGTCCATATGCTGTAAAAACTAGAACAAATCTATAATGCTATTAACCTGGATTTGATTCCTAATGGTGTGAAATACTTGCTGTATGTTTTGCCTGCTTTAGTCTGTTTTGGTTTTTTTTCACCTGAGCAGTGGCAATCCATTCCTTCAAAAACTGTAGGTTCTGACGCAGCATAACTTTTTCTGTGCATGTGCTTTGAAAACCTGGACCAAACTTGCTCGTATACCAAGGAATTTTCATCGGACTGTAAAAGCAGGGTGTTCAGAGGGATTTTACTGTAACAGTTTAGTTTTGCTGGTCATATACAGGGCAATGTTTGCTTAAAATAAAAATAACCTAAAAACACATTTCTCATCTAATATTTAAAGTGTGCATTTGATACAAAATACAAATAAATTTGACACCCACGTATCAGTAGATCAAATTATAGCTATATTTTGTTTAGGAGAAAGAGGTGCCGTCCTCATCCTGGATTCGAACCAGGGTCAACGCATTGAGCCCTTGGTGTCTTGACCTACTAGACGAATGAGGACAAGAACAAACGCAGTTTTCTCCGTATATGAGGATGTAAGATATTATTACCCTTCACAGGGATAACACAATTACCAAATAATGGTCAATACACAAAATCCTCCGGGGCGAGATTTTTGTGAGTTTTTCGTGGGGAATTTTTATTACAAATAAATACAAAATAGCTGGACACAAATTACTAAATATAAATTTCACATTTACTGTCACCACATATGCAGGATGGAAATGCAAGAGCATGATGTCAAAAACTAGACATTTTTATAAAGATGAGAAAATACAAGCTTGGGTTTTGAAAACAAAATTTTCTGTATTCGTTAAATTGATGTGTATACAGATTGCAAAATATTATGATTAAAGGCCCTGTAGCATGCCATTTTACTCACTACCTCAGAAGCCCTCTGTAGCAGTGTGGTGACATGTTTGCCTAGTGCCCCATTAACCCAGGTTTGACTTCCAGCGGTGCAAAGAATACTTACTCAGATTTCATAATGATCAAGAGTTTGTTTTTTGGTTTTACGTCAAAGACACAGTGGTCAGGCTGGCACCGACTCCAGTTCGAGAATCCAACCTCAGGCCTGGGGAACCAAACCCCGGACTACAGTGAGCAGTGCGATCTTTTACGAGATCTCTGAGTAAGTGTTTTTTTTTCACTACTGGGAGTCGAACCCGGATTAGCCGCGCAATAGGAGAACGCGTTACCACACGGCGCCACCGCAGGGCCCGATAATGATCGCACTGCTCACTGGAGTCTGAGGCTTGGTTCCATAGGCCTTAAAAGGTTTGGATTCCCCAGAAAATTGTAGGTCCCGATGCAGCATGACCACTGTAGTCCTTGAGCCATAAAACCACAAAACAGACATTCTCAGGTTAGACTTCTAAGCCAAAAAAGAATGCTTACTGATTAATTGCTCACTAGTTTCTACACCACAACCAGATTGAATTACCGAAAACTGCATGTCTTAGCATAGCATGGTCTTTGCACCATAAAAGCTCAAACCAAATTGCATGCCAAAATACGACCTGTATCTTTGCGTAACCAGGAAATGTAGATCCCCATGGTAACCAAAGTAACCATGCACTTGAAATATGCCATGTGCTAAAGTCAGCATTTATCTATGCCTGACATACACTATCCAGTTCACTCTTGCCATATGTTGCAAAACATTGTCTCTGCAAACTGGCCATTTAACTTAACTTTCCACTTGCTAAAATTCATTGGTCACTGTCATAAAAGCTGTGGTAACTGCCCTCTATTCACAAGTAGTTTCATGCATACTGTATAGCTAGCAGATAATTGTGAAATTGTGAACATACTAAACATTGTAAGTGCAATTAAAAGAATTTCTCACGTTTTTGCTTTAAGCATGGGCTAGTGGGACCTACTGTACAATTCGTAACATCCAGATTTTCAAATTATTTGGTAAAAATGGTTGATTTTTAATTTTAGGTTGCTGAAGAAAAAATATCGAACATACGTACTGTTCACGCTTTTGCCCAGCAAGAAGCAGAAAAAAGGTTATTCGAAGAAAAAATAGATAGAATACTGCATTTTGCAAAAAAGGAATCCCTTGGACGAGGAATATTTTTTGGACTTGTAAGTTGCTCTTTCATTTTATAGGAGTTAAAAATGGGTGGAATCTTACACTAAATGTGGTTTAGTGAGATTCACGTATATGCATGTGCACGATCATTCGATAAGCCATGATTTGTGCTTGTTTCTAGAACAGTTATATTGGGGAAAATCTTGAAGTCGTTCACACCTCATGAAAATTTTTATTTGTATAACAAATTTTTGCTGAATCAATAAAAATTAAGTACAAACTTAATTTTTATGGTGGTCTGAAGTGTTTTCTGACACGTTTTATTGTGCTGAGATTCAATTACATTAAAATTAGTCTATAGAGCTGTTGGACCTGTTCCAAGTACATCACAATTTAGAGCAGCGGTCATCAACCTTTCGGACCTCATGAACCACTAAATTCATAATTTTAAATCCCGCGGACCACATTTCGTGAATTTAGTGCAATATAAAGGTGAAAATTGTCATTCAGAATATGAGAATTTCTTAGAATATTATTTTTGTTACTAATAAAATATAAATTCAAATAATACCCAGATTTTCCTGCGGACCACCAAAATTTTCTCTCCAACTGGTGGTTGGAGACTGCTGGTTTAGAGGATACGTTAAATCATGGATCCTGTTTCCCCATTACCTAGGTTTGGGATATATAATACAAAACCATTTGGAGCTATATGACGGCATAGTGTTTTGTTCCACAATGCAGATAATGTGGGACTTGAAATCATCTTATTCGAAACGTACGGTTTCTGCTTACTTGTATTTGGATCTCTTGAAGGGGAGGGTTGGACTTCCATGATTCCTTTGAGCCAGCTATTAAATGTAAGCAATCCCAAAGTTATCCTAATTAATAACTAAAAAATCTTGAAGTTAGAAATAATAGATCTGTTTCCTGTTAATGGACAACATATAGCTTTCGCATATTTACAACACAACATTTGCACATACAGTTACTACATATTTACAATTCAGTAGTCTCATTAACCTGAATTTTTTTCTGTCTGCTGTAACAGCAGCAGCCTGACAAGACGTAAACAAACGGCACAGAGTGTGTTGCCAACAAATTGAAATTTCTCCATAAAAGAAAAGTAAATTTTTCTTTGGTTGCCCATTGTCTGTTACACCTACACACTGAACTTTCACGTTGAACAATTAGTTTACAGTAAATTCTGTAGTAAAGATTTCAGTTAATCCAAACAGATCTCGTTCCCAGTTAGTTTGGATGAACAAGATTTTACTGTACTTGTAAAATTTTTGATAATGTATGGTGTCAAACATTGAGAGGATAAATTATACACACACACCTATCTAGTATATTGACTCGGATAAGTTACATGTTGCAATGATTTGTTTGGTTATTGTGAAATGGAGTTGGTGGTATTGCCATCCAGCATTCTAGAAGTATTTTGCAAAACATTCAGCAAGCTTAGTGATAGGACTCTGTATGACACTGTCATAATATGTTCTGGCATGTGGTTGATTGATCTAGGCTAGACTCCTTATAGTGCTATGAAGATTAGACCATCTGCTCATTGTAATCTGGGGCTTGGTTCTCTTGATAGATGTTTGGTTTCTTTGGAAAACTGAGTGCTGGCACAGCCTTTCCTTTGCTGACCTTGTGCTTTAGAAACAAAGCTTGGTAATGGGTCATGAGCTCAGTGAGCATTCTTGTTGGCTCTACAAGCTGTCAACTAGACTGAAGGAATGCCATCTAGGAAGCCAATAGTGTGTTAAAATACTGTTAATTATGACGATATATTGGGAGATTACTCTACTTGATCACTCAGAACAGATCTTATCAGCATGATTTCAGCTGTTCTTAATTCATAAGTTCCTCTTACATTAATAAGTAAATTGAGGACTATGGTGTCATATTTTATCCATTCCTATTTACAGTTTGTAATTAGTGTTCTGGTGGCTAGAAACATAGGCTTATCGTTCTGAGTTCGTAATTTGCTAAGCTCAGTCTTGTCACCACTATTAAGTGGTGATTCATTCATGTTAAGCTGTGGCACCCCCTAGATGACCCATAGAATTGTCTTAAAATACGTAACTGTCCCAATGTTGTCAATGTGGTAATATTACTTGTATTTATCTTTTTAGTCAGGATTTAGTGGTAACCTTATTGCCTTGACGGTTCTGTATTCTGGTGGACTAATGGTGACAGACAACTTAATTACAATTGGCAGTTTATCATCCTTCCTCATGTATGCTGCCTATGTAGGGATCTCAATTGGTGGTAAGCTCTATTTTATAACTAACATAATCCCTCTTTCAAACCTTGCAATATTGATTTGCACTCACGATTATGGGCCTCACGATTTTGTCATTCCTGCTTTAATGGCCTTTCCTGTAACGGGTGACTCCTCACTCTAGGGTTGTATTGACGTCCTACCATAGGAGATACAGGAACTATTATTAGACAAGGATCTGTATGCAGTGCCATAATCCATTTTACTTCCATGCAGATAACTTTAAGCTTGATTTTAGCAGGTACTAAAGCTTCCCATTTTTTCTTGTCCAGGATTCTATCCAATTCTTCAGACCACATTTGCCGCAAAATGACCCTTGCTGTCCTTGTGCCATAAAAATGCAACCAACAGATTCTTTGAGCTAAAAATGTTAATTCCTTGGTAAACCGTAGGAGTCATGACATAACTCTAGCTGTCCTTGCTTTACAAAGTGCAATGATTAGATAGAGAGTGTGAGGAAAATATGACTGAAAAAATGAATGTATCTGGGTGTCAGTCATGAGACTCCGTATAATCTATTTTTTAATCTGGCCGTTGATTCCTTAAAACGTACAAGGTTGATTCCTGGGAAAACTAAGGTTCTAGTGCAATGTAACTCTTACTGTTCCTGCTCCACAAGAGTAAATCTCTAGATGGTGTTATGGAATGCAGTTCTTACTGCCTTGTGATCTGGGGTTGATTTCCTAAATGGTTTAATCCTGTGGAAAGTATGCTCTGTCATAGAATACTGGTTGTCTTTGCACAGTACATGGTAAATATATAGGCATACCTTGAAGGTGTTGCAGGCCTGTTCCAGACCACGGCAATGAAGTGTCATGATTTCTCACATTCACACTATTTATTAAAGTTGTTTATACCATACTGTAGTTTTAAATGTTCAATATATAGTATATCTAAAAAAAAAAACTTTTTGCTGGTACGCTAAACGCTAACCATCTGGGGCTTGGTTAAAAATGTTGCCAGGACTTTCTCAATTTGAGGTTATCACAAACCGTAAATTTTTGTAAAGCAGCTAGTAAATCACAATAGAACAAGTATAAAATAAGGCCCACACTTACTGGAATATCTGTGTAATTCATTGAGACATTTTACTTGTGAATATAAAACATCTATATCAAAGTAGACTGTCTTGTGAAAGACATTTTATTTGTTGATGTAGAACATCTATATCAAAGTAGACTGTCTTGTGAAAGACATTTTATTTGTTGATATAGAACATCTATATCGAAGTAGACTGTCTTGTGAAAGACATTTTATTTGTTGATATAGAACCTGTATTGAAGTAGACTGTCTTGTAAAAAAAAAATGTTACTTATAAAAAAAAATTCTGTTTTGGGTGGTATATTGTATTTAGATATTTCTCTTAGTCAATGCAGTCTTTACAAATAAGAAAATGTGAATCAAACTATGCACAAATTGTGTACATATAGATTATAAATGAGAATTAAGAGAAAAAATGTGAAGATTCCTTAAACATCTGCAGTATTCATGTGCATTTATGTTTGTCACATTTTCTAATTTTTTTATATGAATAGAAGAGCAATGCACTGTGCAACGATGTATGATGTAATACGCACAAATATATTTTATCAGAAAATCCTTCCAGACCGGGAATGACTGATTCTCTGAGAAACAGAAGTTTTCCTGCTGAACTAATTATAAAAACGTTAGATCAGCTCATAGTTTGTGTGAATTTTGATAATCTCATTAATTTGATAATCTTTATGATGAGGGAATTTTGAGGAATGCCTTGTTCATGCTAGAGGCCATGAAATGAATGAAAATGAGTCCTGTAGTCAGGAATATTTTAAATGAATCGAAAATCAAAACATTGCAGAATGTTTTCCGTCATTCAAGATCTTCAAATATTTCCATTACTTTTGTTTTTAAAAGTGGTCAACACCATGCTTGTAAACACTTAATTTAAGGGGAATCTTTTGTGCATTCCGTCCACATCAACTTTATCTTTGTCTTTACAACACTGATTTTCTGTTTACCATTCCACACCCGCCACCAATTAGATTAAAACTAAACCTTTTACAGGAGGAAGGTTGTGAGCTGAGAGGGTAACGAAAAGGTGGAACACACAATATCCTTAGAAGGCAGCTAGTTGTTATCAAATCGACCTCAACTACACTTTCCTCCTTTTGTGCGTGATATCTCCATATTTTTTTAACCTTGCCATGATGGGTGAAAATTTGTCTTGTGAAAACTGGGCTCATAAAAGTTTTGATATAAGTTGGTATGTGGAAGTTGTACTCTTTTTTTTTTTAATAGGTCTAAGTACCTGCTATGCTGAACTGATGAGAGGTCTGGGTGCATCTACTCGCATATGGGAGCTGATATCGAGGGAGCCTCTCATATGCCTCAATGGTAAGTGTCATGCAATGAGAAAATATATTCCCCTTCACAAATGTTTCATGCTTTTAAGCTATCATATGGTGCATAGACCCTGCAATGGTCACATGCTCATGGTAACATTCACTCACGTGAGACTCCCAACAGTGGCAAAAATTTGGGGCAACTGCCAATGGCATGAGGAGAAAGTTTATAGGGGGGGGTTACAGAGCTACAACTCGTATTCCTAACTTATGTTAAATACACAAAATTTCATTGCAATGGGGGGTTACAACCCCCAACCCCTCCTCCCAGCTACTCCTCTGCTCACTATGTAGCCCAGGAGTTGGTTTCCTGGTCTATATAAAGACTTATATGTTAAAAGAAATTATACATTAAGGTTTGGATTCCTTTGAAAACTGTGTTCTGGTGCAACCTGACCTTTGTCCTTGCAGCATGAAACAAAACGCAGGATATAGATTTCTAACAAAGCAGATCCTATGAAGAAAAACTAGTTCCTGACAAGAGAACCCCTTTCGCTGTTCACTGCACTTTGATATCAGACCTATGGGAGATGATAGTGCTTGACTTCCTAATCACAAGTATGTAATCATTTGTCTGCTAAAATGACATGGCAATTTTTTATGAATATTTGAAGTCCAAAAATGACACTTTTTTCGCCAGGTTTGATATTTTTTAATCGCACTGTATGTGAGCAAAAACAGGTTTGAAGTCGGTAAGATTATGAAGGATCATCGTATTTAACGGATAAAAATAAAAAATGTCTCAGCTAATTTAAACAGTATGAAAAATGAACTTTTAGCATAGATATTTGGCGAATTTGACGACAATTTTGAAGAGTTGGCGGGACATTTAAGTTTTGCATTCCACTAGCTATATAAACTCGTCCGCAAGTGTAACGTCAATATAGTTGTACGAGTTTCCGATTGTGAGAAAATGAAAAATATAGTGAACATAATTCAATCCGTTTTGAATTTGGTCGTTAATAAATACGACACGCTTCCGTCGTTAATAACTGACCAAGAACTTAAGGAAAGTCGGGAAGTATTGTCGAAAATCGAAAACATAATTTTTAATAACAATGTCAGTGAAAGTATCAGTTTAGATTTTGAAGACAATTGTGATTTCCGTATCGACGAAGAAAGTGATATTAGTATAGTCGGTGACGAATATTATAACTGTACTGTAAAGGGCGATCAATTGGCAAATGAATTCAGTTTAGAAAATATGCAAACAATTGTTCAGTATTTTGACAGTTGTCAAAAAAATAAATTCCAGAAAACAAACAGGAGATATCCAACAGTAAAATACCCTACTTATATTTCGAGGTTTAGAAAATATATATCAAATATGGGCACAAATATAGAAAAGTATAAAATAATAAAAAATGAAATGTTAGCCAGATTTACAAAAGTTAGGGAAAATTATTTACCTGTTCATGATATAGATTTGAAAAGATGGGCGATCCTGAAATGCCAAGAGTTGGGATTTGGGGATTTTAAATGTTCCGATAATTTTAAGAGCCGAAACAAAACAGTTCAGTGGAAAGTAACAAAATATATCACTCAAATATACACCCAGAATATGGGCAACATAGAAGATAGTGCCATAGAATTTATTTTGCATACGAGAAATGTTACTGCTAATATTATCCCCCAACAAATTTTTAACTCTGATCAAAGTGGTTTTAATTATTTTCTTCCAAATTAAAGGCAGCTATCGCATAAAGGTGAAAAACAGACATTTTCTTTAATAGGGTCTGATTTTGGTAGAACACATTCATATACAATAATGACAATAATACCAATGAATGGGGAACTGACAGGGAAAATGTTACTTTAAGAGAAGCTGCGGGACGATTCGGCCTGACTGTCAAAAAGAATTTATTTCAACCTCCAAACTTATATATTACATGCTCCAAGTCGGGAAAAATGGACAAAATCAAAATGAGAAAGTGGGTAGAATGTTGTATGAAACCCATCATGTCTCCTCCTTCCTGTGTTTTACTAAGCTAATGGACAGGTAGTACAGACCCAAACACTTATTAAGATTTTCCGGAAAATTGTATATCCTTGCAAATACCCCCCAAAGCAACATCCGTCATGCAACTGCTGGATGTTCATTTCTTTCGACAAAATAAAAAATTTGTACAAAAAAATAATCAACAGAATAGCAATCAATGAAATGGATATTGACATACAACATCGAAATGAGATAATAAAAATGCATTCTTTGGTTCACAATCAGTTCGTCTAAAAAATATCGCCCTATATTACAATATGCTTGGTTTAGGTGCTGTTCTAGCAATAATTCTTCTAATAATTTGGCTATTTCAACCCCCTCCCTGGTAAACAAAAATCAGTATTGGCCAACATAGGAAAATAATACAATAATTTCTGTCACGCACGTATAGATTATAGCTCAAATTAGAGCTTTATTCGTTTTGGAGAAAAGACTCTTTCCCTATCCTGGATTCGGACCAGAGTTAGGCAGAAATTATTGTATAATAAATTCCCCCACGAAAACTCACAAAAATCTCGCCCCGGAGGCTTTCTTGTGTTGACCATATTTGGCAATTGTGTT
>QLNU02015359.1:7385364-7402892 GCA_006491805.2 Dysdera silvatica | reverse complement strand
CCGAGAAAACCTTACTTTTGTTCATCATACAGGTTTTGTAGTATTTAATTTTTCCCCAAGGACAGGTCTTCAAATTTGGGTGCTGGAATGTAAGTATCCATAATTTTTTTTTTTTTGTTACTCGTCTTTAGGAAGGGTAAGGTAAATCCTGCTAACTGTATTGACTCGAGGATTCTTATAACCTGAAGCCATCTCATGGTAACGTGTTCACCTAGCCTGCAGTTATCCTGGATTCAATTCCCAATTGTGCCAAAAAAAGCAGAATGCTTGCTGTTCACTGTATACTAGATGGCCCTGTGGTGGCAGTGCAGTAACGCTTTCACCTAGTGTGCCATTAACTCGGGTTCAACTCTCAATAATACAAAAAACTTGCTTACTCAGATCTCATAAATATTGCACTGCTCACTGTAGTCTGGGGTTTGGTTCCCAAAGCCTTAGGAGGTTCTAATTCCTCGGAAAGCAGTAGATCCAGAAGTTCTAATTCCTCGGAAAGCAGTAGATCCAGAAGTTCTAATTCCTCGGAAAGCAGTAGATCCTAGTGCAGCATGACCATCGTAGTTCTGGAGCCATAAGCCTATCACAAAATAACCTTTGTTGACCTCGCGCCATAAAAATTCAACAAATCATTCGGTGCTTAAAATACTAATAGTGTACATAACACACACACACACTAAATGTGGACAGAATATATGTTTACCTTAGTGTTGAGTAGCAGCTAGCAGGATAGATGATTTACCTTTGACTCTTGTTTGGTGCAGTAGGACCTTTGCCATCTTTGGCACAAAACTTCATTTTTCCTGTTGTAGTAACAATGTTCATATGGGTTAGTCAATTTGGAATTGTTTGTGATAACTTGAAGCTGTCGATGCAGTCCATCGCATGGTTTGGGACTTTAAAAAGTAATGATTATGATTTAGTAATTAGATTGCTTAGCCTCTTCTCCCGTTAACGTAATTAACTAGTCTTTTTTTACATTAATTGTTAATTACATTATTTCTATTTTCAGGTGGTCAGCGTCAACGAATTGCCATTGCAAGGGCACTAATAAAGGTAAAGTTGACGAATACATTTTCCTTTCCAGTTTCATTAGAACTGTCCTACGTTCTTTCTCTTATTAGTAATACTTCATATAAAATGAGTAAAAATGTACTGTTATGTTTGAGACTTTAACGAGGTAACTTATTAGCTAAAAGCTGATTTATACTTATTGTTAAAAATTAGTTTAAGAACTACCCAAGCATTATGCGACAAATCAATATCAAATTTTAGCATAATCCATTTATACCAATTTTTATAATTATAATATCGTGTACGTTTATTTAAGGAGATGAAAATAATAAATTTATTCAAGCTGTGCACTTTTGAAAGGTACAACTTACTCTTCGATAAGTTCGGAATCTATGACAACATTTTTAGCTTCCATGGCAATATTGAAATTTTTAGCTCTGCAGTAGCATAGTGATAATGCAGTCATCTGTCTTTCCTTTCACGTGGGTTCGATTCCGTAGAGTTCCCATTTTTCTAGGCATTATAGACTAGTGTTGCAGCCTAGGCACGACAAGCTTGGATTATGCAGAAAACTAGGTTGCAGTGCAACATTACCTTAGTTGTCATTATACCGTGAAATATAAACTAAGAACTCTTACGTTTAATTTCTTGCACCCACATATAAGCTCAAACTAGATTCTTCTTGCAAAGACACATCGTCCCTGGGTCTTAAGTCGAACAAAGGACTCTGCATATCAACTGGAGTACATTAACCCATTTGGACACCAAGACGTAAGAGTGATGCTCTTTTTCTTTCTATTTGAGGTTCGTAAGATATTACTTTGTCTGGTTTAAGGCTATGCATGGGTATCAAAATTTATTAGTCCTCTCGATTTCCCAGGAAAAATTATAAAACATACCTCAGTGGCTGCATTTTTTTTGACCAGTTAGTAATTTTGTTAGCCCTAAAAAAAGGCAATATCTTATACGTAGAGAAACTTTACGCTTAACTACCTGCAGAAGATTGAGTTCAAACAGGATCCATCCATATTCAGCCCTTTCATAAAATGCCTCGCCCTCCATACTATTGCAATTCACCTTTCAAACTTAATTAAACCCAAATTGTAACTACCATTTTGAAATTTACCTGCGACCTTATTGAAAATGTTATTGTCTGTACATTTTTTTTTCAGGATCCAAAGATTTTGGTGCTAGATGAAGCTACAAGGTAATTGTCTTCTGTAGTAAAATTCTATTTCTCAATTTTAAAATTTCAGTCTTGCTTTATTAGGGGAAATATGTGAACTTTTACTGAATTTTGCTTTCTTCCGAATGTCAGATTTAACTTGATGCAGTGTCCAGCATTCGTGATGCCTACACCTAGTGTGCCTTTAATCTAGGCTTAATTACCAACGATGCAAAAAACGTTTACTTACTGTATTTCGAGCTTCTGTAGGCTTTCCAAGGTTGATTCGTTTTCATATATGTATGTCCACTGCCTTATGGCAGCATAGCGATAACATCAGGAGTGCCAAAAGCCAATGTCAGCCTGCAGGCTCACTGGTGGACCCCCCCATGGCCCCTTCCCTTGGCCGTGCCACGGATATTTTTTGTTTGTGGGGGGGGAGGGGTTGAACCTTTAAATGAACAAAAAGTATGAAATAAGCAATATCAAATTTTACCATAACCCATTAATATATACCAATTTTTGTAGTTATGTAATATTGTATGACTATTTAAAGAGGTGGAAATAATAAATCTATTCAACCTGTGCAGTTTTGAAGGGTACAACTTACTCTTTGATAAGTTTGGAGAAATCAATGACAACGTTTTTAGCTTCCATGGTAACGTTAAAATTCTTAGCCTCATAGTTGTAATGCGTTCGTCTGTCTTTCCTTAATGGGTTCGATTCTGTGTAGAGAACTCTTTGTACTTATTTTACATTTTACTGCCCAATATAGTCCCATAGTACCATTTTTATTCCTTCAGCAGCAGCTAGGGATTCCTAGGAAATCCCAGCCCACATGATCTTAGCTCCCTGTGTGTCATAATCACAAACTATCAGTAGTTGTATTTATTTTTACCAGTATTCAAATTCCGATCGTCAGACTAATTGAAATAAATCAATCTTAATTCCGTGTGAGTGTTACACCATAATCCTACACCCAACCCTTGCATACAGGCAGTAGCTAATGGTGTGGTACTGGATGCAAGGGCGTCTTTAAGGCAAATTACAGGAGGGTTATTTTATTTTTGTCACTGTTAACCTGAAACAAATAACCATTTTAATCTTTTAATGTATTAAAAATATTGCATATATTTCAATTCTAGAGAGGGGGGGGCAACTGACCCCCTGCCCTCCCCAAACAATGCCCATGACTGGATGTCCTTGTACTCATGCATTCTTGAAGATGTCGCTGTGTCAGTTTGCTGACAGCAAAACAGTTGAAGGAAATTTCGTGAGGTTGATAGTTCTCCCTCTATTCACTGATTTACTGCCGTGGAATTTCGTATGATCATTGTAGGACTAGTGCAAGTATGATCTTTACTTGCACTGCATTGTAAATGCTTGGAATCATATCGGATCAGTTTTACAAAGTCAAGTAGATCAAGGATTAAGATCTGAATAATTAAGATTATATTATATTTTGCATGGACTGTTCCCAACTCTTGTTTGATTCAATCTTGTCTTCATGTTTCAGTGCTTTGGATGCTCAGAGCGAACGTTTGGTTCAGTCAGCTCTTGAGAAGCTGATGGAAGGTCGGACGGTTCTAATGATTGCCCATCGATTATCAACGATACGCAAAGCACACAAAATTGCAGTTTTAGATCAAGGCCAGATCGTCGAAGAAGGGGCATATGAAGATCTACTTAACAAACGAGGCTTGTTCTATCGTCTTGTGCAACATCAAACTGAAGACCACCAAGAATTCCAAAATAAATAGGTTCAATCCAAAAAATCAGTGATTCTCATGTTGGATATTATGAATCCAAGATCCATTGTCCTTACTCATCATGAATCACTCGCGTGATTAAAACTTCCACCACTGCATGGAGGAAATTTCTCCAATTTGTTCGCATCATGTGTCAGATGCTATTAGCATTGAGTTGTGTTGTAGCGGTGATCAGTTTCGTTGTTCTTGATGAACAGATTGACAGTTGTCCACGGTTTTTATCTACAAGACTAAAAACTAACAAACCTTAGAATTTTTTCAATGAAATGGAATGTCATCGACGTTGGTAACGTTCGTTATTGCAGATTAGGTGCTGGAACAATCTACATGCTTGTTTGGAGAATCATAGTACTTGGTTATACCGAGTACTATGATTCTCCGAATGGCAGTTGTTCATCCATGTAGTTCATGCATCCATGGCAGTTGGAAACTAGGGCCACCTGGTCAGCTAATCTCATGGATGACATTCAAATGCAGATGTGTAGAATATATAATGAGAACCTTGATGTTTCGCAGCTGAACATTATGTGACTTCCATTTATGCACTCCAATTAAGATCTGTGTTAAGAGAATAAAAGAAGTGAACAAACTTTAATATTCACAATACTGTCTTCTATTGAAACTTACCTTGAAAGCTTTCTATCAAGTGTTTAGCCAAAATTTAATTCTGGTTTCAGTGTTTGTGTACTTTGTTTGAAACTTGTCTTTTCTGGGATGCATCCGTAAAGATTGTATAACGTTGCCTCACGAAATCCAATTGTCCTTTCTATACAAGTGTTCATATTATGCGTTCTGCACATCCTGAAGTTAGCATCAATGGAATTATCTTGTCACAAGATGGCTCTGGTCTCCAGTTATCATGAATGGTAACAAGTGCTACTATTTTCAACATGGACAAGCAGACTGTATTGCAGCACTTACTTGTTAATGACAAAACTAATATGAACGTTTCCAACGTTAAAGTTTCAAATTTTGATAAAATTACTGTAAGTTTGCATTATGTTTAGGTTTTAATTATAATTAAATTACTGTTCAGCTTGTATTGATCAAGCTCCAAAATTTGAGGGAATTGTCAGAATTCTCCTGCTTGAGGAACTGGGCCCCTTGCGAAGTCATTTCCCTACAAATCTGACTTGCATTTATACCATACAAATTGCACCTAACTTTCACCAGATCACTTATTTTCTGATTTGTAAAAATTTTTTGGCGAATCTTATGAGGATATTCATATAGTGCTTTTGTTCTAAAACCTAATTATGTAGTTCAGTGGGTGTGATTTCAAATTAACTAAAACTCGGTGATTTTTTATATTATATATTTTTATACACATGTACAAAAATTATTGAACGGAGGAATTTTTATTCCAATGTGATAGTTTAATAGCAGGGAAAAGTTTAGATGGCAAAGTGATTTAGTACCCATTTTGTATCTGCAAAATGCATTCAATGTAGGTTCATTAGTTGTGGCTTGATTTTCAGAAGAAATACAGGAAAATTTAAAAAATAATCAAACTTGTTTCTTACTGTATTCAGTTCCTTACATTTCTATTGACATTTTTTAAAATCTTTGAATGTGTAAAACTTGATTTGTATTTCTCAATCTATACTTTTATCAAAATGTGCATTAAATCGTATTTTGTAGGCATTTTACACAAGTAGGTAACTTGTTGCATTTTGTAAAATAAAATAATTTATTTTCAATTTGTATGTATACCTTTTTGTTTTCATTAAGTTCAGTGTTTTATATTTGCTTCATTTAACTGCATGTAGTAAATTGCACTCGGCAGTTCCTTTTGAATATGAACTGAATGACTTTACAAAAACTGGCGCAGTATAGCCCAGATGCTCTTGCGCCATAAAAAATCCAAACAAACAAACTTCACAAAAACTGAAATAAAACTTCAAAGATTTGAAAACCTTATTTAGCTAACTTTAATTAGAAGTAATATGTGGTGGTGCTTACTTTTTGAGTATTTACATTTCCTGCAAAATTTAAATTACAATAAAACTTTTCAGACTGTAATGGAAGTGACCCCACACACACACACACACACACACACACACACCCTCTTAAATTACTTTTCATGGGAAGTAACCGGCAATCGGTGGCTTTTGTAATACATTTCTTTACAATCAATTGCGCTAACCATTCTAGTTCTATATTGTAGTGTTAAACATATTTCCCAAAAAGGAATTGCGCAAATTTAAAGTTGTAGAATTGATCAAGTCTGTTTCAAAATGGGATAAACAATCAAAATCGCATGTATGTAAATGGACACAGCAACGAAATGCCATGCATATAAGCAGTAGTCTCTGAACTATTGTATGCAATTGCTTTGCTCATTAGATTTTCATGTTTTATAATTAAATTATATATTCTCATTTATAACTTCACAAATCAAACGTTTATTTCAATACCTATAATGTACAGTACTATTACTCAATAAAAGTAACAAATAGTGTAGTAATATTTATATAACCACATGTACTGTATGAGCTTTCTTGAAACATCCCCACTTTCTTTTTATGGCAATTAAGTTAATTCTTAAGTTTTTCTTCCTGTTGCATTATGTGGTAAAAACAAATTACAACCATATTCTTCTGCTATTTCTTTTTACTTTATTTCAAAGAATTAAGTCTTAACTTTTGGTCAAAATTTAAACAAGTGTGTAGTTTCTTTCCATCTGCCATGTTCATAATGAATCAACATTATCAGCAACCATTTTCAATCCACTGCAGGATGGGTCTGTTACCACATACACATGTAATATGGTGAATGAACTACAGAGGAGACGGCCTTACGCTCACGACGTTGGTCAGATGAGTTGTCAAGTCAAACCTACAGTTTAACGAAGATTCAGAACTTTGGTCACAGCAGCCGAAGTCATTGCGCCAAGGCGGGACTCGTTGTCACCATCTTGTGGAGTGACCACTGGCACAGCTCCTTCGAAGCTGCACTCTGTGGAGTGCCTGTATATGGCAGTGGATGGCTGTGAGACTCACAATGAATATGAACTGAAAAATGCAGGAAAAAAACTTACAAATAGACTGGAAATTTTTTGTAGGTTAATAAAACACTGGTAATTCGCTGTGCCACACCGGCACTTTTACAAAAATCGAGCGATTCCGAACACAAAGGAGGCAGAGGTAGCCATAAATAAGCTTGAAAGTGAAATTTTAAGGGTTGACAGCCGTTTCCGGTGAGGAGAGACTCTCCTTAAAAATGGGGAGTTGCCAGCTCTAATTTACTGTGGATGAAAACTTGTTCATAAAATTTGTTTGCCTATATCCGGTTTAAATTCTGTAATAAAACATTCGTTTGGCTTCAAAAATACTTGCATGTGCAGAGATGCCAACTTTTACGGATTTTCCGTAGTTTACACGGGCTTTAACTCCATCTTACGGTTTTACGATTGATACCAAGAAAGCGACGGAAAACCTCATTGAAAATCCTTACATGCAATTTTCTGCAGACTCCTCAAAAATTTATATTTTAGGTTTTTTTGTAAATAAAAAATAAACGCCCTTTACAGATGACCCACGGCTTGCATGTTTGGACGCGGTGCTTCCACTAGCGTTTGTCCAGCATACATCACAAGGAACCAAACACATGCGCAGGATCTCCTCTTTCAACTTATTTGTCACGTGATTCCCCGTCGCGTCGTGTGGAACAGTCGCGTGGGGGGAATAAAATCAGTTATTTGGCGCCTTTTGTGTGTGTGTTTGCATGCAATATGTTACTTTTTACGTCTAACTTGTGCGTGAAAATTGCTTTGCATTTGGATTAAAATACCGAAGTGAAACGCAGCCATGATCGTAAAACAGCTGAGACTAAAAGAAAAAAAATATATATTCCGCCGACAAAACTTACCGCAGGTATATCGCTATAGTTGTAGTAAGGAATGGCCGTTTTACGAAGCATATTTTTTTTAAATATTTACTTGGACCCACAGTTCTACCACGTTTCGAATAACTTTTTACTTGTAGAATTTTATTAAAATTACAGAAAATTTTCCTCACGATACTTTGGAAAATAGCACTTTCCGGGGGTACGAAATTAGCGTAGTTATATATTGTTGCACCTATAAATTTTCATCCAAAGAAAGAAATGTCTGTAGTGGAAAGTGAGCAAGTTTTGTTGACAAAAGCTAATTTGCGTATTTCAACGATTTTAGCTTTTCAAGAAGATAGGGTTACAGAAAAAAAACCGAACTTGATATTTGTGAAGTTAAACTATTTTTTACTTACTGCAAAACTCATGGGGGGAAAAACGGTTTTTCTGTACAAAGTAATGTGTATTAACGTCTGGTTTCCTTATTTTAGTATTGTTCAGGTGTTTCAAATTATATACTCTGGTATTTTTTTGCGGCAAATGGCTTCATTTGGTAGGATCAACCTTACTTAAAAAAAATTTACAATCCGGGTATTGAGCTTAGAACTTGGTGTAATGGCAAAAAGGCACTTTTATTATTTACGACCATCTATCAAACTGCTTGCTACTAGGGGACTCGGTGCGCAACTTTAAGAACATAATGAACATAACTTATCATTAAAGATAATTATTTGAGGAGTCCGATCTGCTAAACTACCTAAGGGCCTTTACATCCTGTCACCGTCACTACTTGCTATTAAGCGCCTTATTCAATATCGCTGCATTTGGCAGAGCTAAAAAAACAAAAAAACACGCAAATTCCGTATCGAACTCTGAACCATACACAGTGGTGAATGTAAATTGATACAGTTCACAACCGTAAACTGCCTACTATAAAGCACCTAGTTTCCGTATTCTAGCTTTTCCCAGCTCACGCGTCCCTTAATTTCATCGAATCATTTCATTCCAGACAAGCTTAAAAAAAAAAGGCGGGGGGGGACAAGATTCGAATTCGAGGCTCTATGCGGTTCGAAAGGCCTCTTTTATCGTTACTAAGTATTAAATTATCAAATTAACGTCTTATAAACTATAACTGTCCATTAACGCTTCATTCTTTTAATTTTCTTTAGATGTTTTAGCCTTCTGATTGCTTATCCCGCGATTTCCACGGGCAACATGAAAGTAACAAAATTTTCTTATCCCCCGATTTTCGCGTGTATGCAATTTTTTAATCTTTCATCTCTCTTTGGTTACAAAAATGTGTTACATACCTTAACTTTCAATTACATGTAAATTTGAAATATGAAAAAAAAAAAGTTGTATGCAATAAAAGCAATCGGACAACTTTGTGCGGTTTGTTAGATTATTGGTACATGAGCCGGCTTTCGGCTGCGCTAAAGGGCAGCCTTCATCAGATGTATACTGTGCGAATCGAACATACAGCAGATACTATAATCAAGGAATACAAATGGGGAAAAACAATAATGTAAAAGAAGTAAGAACAAAGATAAAAATAAGAAATAAAAACCGCACGGGCAAAAAAATAAGGGTTTTTGTCAAATACTTTTAGGCCGAGTAAGTTAAAAGATGGAGTTTAAGAAGAGAGAGAAAGGTACATAAGATATGGTGTAATGAGTTATGGAGGGTTGCTAAGAATGTATTGCTATGCACGGAACAACCAATGTGAATTGGTTGTTCCGTGTTAATTGTGGAGGAGCGCCTATGGTATATCTCCAGTGCTTCCCTGAATCTGAGACTTTTAAGGCTATTTCCGGCATGTGCCAACAGTCTGGTATGGTGGAATAATGGGGTGGCGCCATTGGATTGGATGTATTGGGCAAGACTAGTATTAAATCTATTGTGACTTATATCTGCCATGTGCTCTTTGAGCCTAGTCTGTAATTTCCTAACTGTACTACAGATGTATTGTGTATGGGAGTTACTGGAATTATTAGTAATGGGGATGGTGTATACCCCCGCCTTTTCAGTGGTGTGCATGGGGTCCCTATCCCTTTTAAGGCGTAGTATGCTATGACCATGTTTGTACGCAAGAGCAAGGTGATGTTTTTATAAGGCCTATTTAATAGATGGAAAGATGGATGGAAAAAATAAACGAACTCCAACATATTTGAGTGGTGTGGTGTGAGCAGAAAGAGTGGAAGGTTGGAGGTTAAAGAGTTCCTTATGGAGTCTGTTAAAATTTTGTAGACGCTCTTAAGGGGAATGCCTGTGTGTAAAGTTTTTTGAAGGATGCAGTTATATTCAATATTAAACAGGGAGTCACTGCTACATACCACAAGCGCTCTACGTATATGTGCTGCGATGGCTGCTTCAATATGCGATTTGGGTTGTGCTGAGTGATAAGTCGGAAAACAGCTGGGTTCAGTCGCCTTGTGGAACACAGTGAAATCAAGTTGTGTGTCAGATCTAATAATAATTAAATCCAAGTACGGAATGGTTCTATTGTCATCTTCATTCATTGTGGTGAATTTGATGGCTCGGTGGTAGTTATTCAGTCTACCAAGCATTTGAATTATGTTAACCGATTTGGTATCGTATAAGAGAAATGCATCATCTACGTACCTTAAGCAGCACGTGTTTTCAGCAAACGGTGTAACTACAATCTGCTCCATATGTCTTAGCACATACTCTGCGATAATACCCGACATGGGGGACCCCATGGGTACCCCTGCGGTTTGTAGGAATGTTTGGTTATCAAATTGGAAAAAATTGTTATTGATAACGAGGCGTATGGCAGACGCTATTGATAATACATCCTGGTTAGAGAATATATTAGATGTAGATAATGTGCGCTGAATGATATCTATCGCAAGGTCAACAGGTGTGTTGGGGTATAAATTTACGACATCTAGGGTCAACATTTTAAAGTCAGAATTGATTGGGGTATTCTCCAAGCTACCCTTAGCTTGTAAAGATGATTCTATGGAATAGGGGCTGGGGGGCAGTTATCCTTAAGGATTTTTGAAAGCGCTTTCTCCAAATTAAATGTAGGGGAACACCTCTTAGCGACGAGTGGTCGGAATGGCGGGGGGCGAGAAGGTTTATGTGTCTTAACCGTGAAGAAAATTCGCGGGATATTAAAGCAACTGGGAGGGTTACAAGAATGTTTGAGGGGAGGGTACACTGTGGGAGAATTCTTGATTTGTGTCAAAGCTCGAGTGAGGCTAGGTAAAGGGTTTCTCAGTACCGGGGTGCATGATAGGGACGATATAGTAGAGTTGGCTTGATTGATGAAATCACTGTAATCCATGATGACCAATTCTTTAGTTTTGTCGGCCCGAAGGATACGAATATTGGAGTTGTTTTTCAATCCTTTGATAGCCCTGATTTCCTCCTTTTGGTTAGCAGATGGACCCTTGTGTTTGCACTTCATGGCGTCGCGTGCAACCTTCCAACGTGCTGCTTCTTGCTGGTTGTTGGGGAGGAACGAAATTGCATGTTCAGCCTCTTGAATGATATCTTTGTAGGGGGGTTTTGTTGCTGGGTAAACAAAGGGCAATGGCAAACAAACAATGGCGAATATAAGTCACAATAGATTTAATACCAGTCTTGCCCAATACATCCAATCCAATGACGCCACCCCATTATTCCACCATACCAAACTGTTGGCACCTGCCAGAAATAACCTTAAAAGTCTCAGATTCAGGGAAGCACTAGAGATATACCATAGGCGCTCCTCCACAATTAACACGGAACAACCAATTCACATTAGTCATGCCTGGCAATACATGCTTAGCAACCCTCCATAACTCTTCACTACACCATATCTTATGCACCTTTCTATCTCTTCTAAAACTCCATCTTTTAACTTACTCTGCCTAAAAGTATTTGACAAAAAGCCCTTACTTTTTCGCGCGCGTGATTTTTATTTCTTATTTTTATCTTTGTTCTTACTTCTTTTACATTATTGTTTTCCCCATTTGTATTCCTTAATTATATTATCTGCTGTATGTTCGTTTCGCTCCATATACATCTGATGAAGGCTGCCCTTTAGCGCAGCCGAAAGCCGGCTCATGTACCAATAATCTAACAAACCGCTCAAAGTTGTCTGATTGCTTTTATTATATTTATGTCAAGCGGTGTTACTCGGCATCTAATGAGATATAAATATTTTAATACATCACGCTATGAATCCGCACAAATAGCTGCTGGAATACGTAAGGGTAAATTGCATTAAATATATAAATTTGCGAGAAAAGAATGTGAGAACGATCAATTCTCGAACCTGTCGACCTTCCAAGAATATATCAACTACTCTACCAACTGAGTTAATAGAGTATCTAGACAATAAAATGCATATACAGTCTAACCTCGATTTAACGATTTTCACAGGACTAGTGAAAATAATCGTTAAATCGAGGAATACGTTAAATCGCAGAAACACATTTATCGCACCCGGCGTTGAGGATCCCGAGTTCTTCCTTGGACTAAAAACGTACGTGTAAAATATGTTAAAGTAACAACTAGTACGTTAAAAACAAATAACAATATTTTTTTGCGTTATCGGCCGCCCTCCCTCGAGCAAAAATCGTGAGTGGTTATTGATATGAACTGAAATGAGGAATTATTTAAAAGGAAAATCATAAAAAATGCTTACCAGCATTCTGAAGAATACATGTTAATTTTAATAAACGTAAGACATAAGTATGTGCTTAATTACTGCTTCGAAAAGAAATCTTTGACATTCCTTTTTGTTTTTCTTGGGAGTTGGCATTTAACATTGCCTTTTTGATTTTTTCAAATGCATCGAAAAGATCATCATTGACGTCAAAACGCGGGTAACTACTGTACACACCGTAAACCACCATTCGTTTCAATTAAGTGAACTCAATTGAAGTTGATTTTCTACTGAAATTCTACTTGCAACTACATGCTAATGACGAAAAGTTACCGTTAAATCGAGGAAAATATAACACTGTGTAACTCAATCCTGACCAATCAAAACAATCGTTAAATCGAGGAAAATATAACACTGTGTAACTCAATCCTGACCAATCAAAACAACCGGATCTTGGATAGATCTCGGAGTCGAGGATATCGTTAAATCGGAGGTAGACTGTGTTACATCATGGACCTACGCAAATTGCAGCTGGAATTCACATGTGTAAATAAATATAAATTGGAAAATACATACACATACAAACAAACACGAGATGAAAGAAAACGAGCGAGAGATTGATTGTGGCTCACTTGGATAGAGCATCTTACAACATCTAAAATAGGAAGGTCCCGAATTCGGGTCTTGTGTTTTTCCTTTTCTCTAATGTTTGTTTGTATGTGGTTTTCCAATTACGTATATATTCTATTTTCACTTTCATGCTAATTTTTTCTTGTTTAATTACATTCAGTTCCCATTATTGTCTAAGTGATATATTAAATTTTGATTATTCTAACTTTGTGGGCTGACATTTTATGTTGTCGGAATTCATTGTTGTGTATTCACATATAAATAATTGTATTAGCTGTTGTAATGGAGATTCAATCCAGCCTAGCCTGGTTTCCCATGTCTTCGGGGCACCTAACGTGAAAACATTTTATCCCCTCTTTGTTTAGGGTGAAATTGATGGTGGGGAGGGGGGGAAGATATGGTAGGGGTTGATGTTAATTTGAGGTTGTTTGAAACTAGGGAGGCCGATTAAAGAAAAAACAATTAAAAATAATTAAGAAATACCAAGGAAAATTACAAAAGGAAGATACAATTATGAATATACAATTAAGGATTACATTTATGTGGAGAACAAATGAGCAAAGGGGTTTTATCTAAGTGGCGATGGCTTCGAGAAAGACGGAGGACTGGGCCCAAGTGGGTCTGCGCTCGCATCTGGTCATTGATGGAGAGTGGATGATGGCCGATGGTTGGTAGCGGTTTGTTTGATGTTGGGTGTCAGGAAATAAGGGCTAAGTTGAAGGTGAGATGTTTAGTTAGGTTGAACAGTGATGTATTTAGGGTTGTCAAGGGGAAGGCGTAGGTGCAATAACACGTAGGAATCGGCTTGGGTTTGGTTGTGGGTTGGGTGTTGTTGTCGGTGTGGGGCTTAGTTGGATGAGCCGGATTGGTATGTAAGTTGGGAGTTTGTTGGGTAGGCCAAGGTGCAATCCATCGGAGGGGTCTGCTAGTGACAGCCGGGGTGAGTGTGATCTGTATGGCAGATTGTATATTGTGATCATTGTTGATGAGGATGATTGTGGTGGGGTTTATGTTTGAAATGGTTTGGTTTGAGATGGGGATCAAATGCGTAGGTTGTAGGAGGGGTCGGGGGGCTTTACTGCGATTTTTTCGGGGCCGTGGAACTCTTCGTCGATGGTAGTGCCGACGGGTGATTCTAGTGATGAGGACAAGGGGCCATCTTGATTGGCGAAATCTTTGTAGTATAGGTGGAGGAGACGGTAGCTGGGTGGGGTAGGAAGAGGGGGGAAGGGTTGAAACGTTCCACAAATGCTTTCAGCGGTCCTTTGAAGCAGTGGTGAGGGGTGTCGCGGAGAACGTGAGAGTTTGTAATGAGAGGGTTTGGGTGTAAATGGATGTGATTGAAGTAATTAGGAGAAATCTTGCTGATGCTTTCGGTAATAGTAGGAATTTTGGTATCTCGGAATATTTGATTGTTACGGATATACCAGGGTATGTGGAGGATTCGACAGAGTGTGATATTGTCGAACTTTTGATGGGAAAGCAGGGTTTGGTTGCAAAGAAGAGACCTAGCAGGGGCGGCGTAGGTGAGAATTGGACGAATGGCTGTTGTGTCAAGAGAAGTCTGTTTCATAGTGAAAGAGTGGAGTGCGGTCCGATCAAATTAGTAGGAAGAGAGCAAGCGGCTCTAACTTTGTTTTTGACTGATTGAAGGTGATCTGTGAAGGATTATTTGTTGTTGAGTGACACGCCGAGGTATTTGATCGTTGATAACCAGCTAATGAGTGTGTTGTGGATTGTGAGAGTGATGGTGGGGGTGAGCGGAGTTTAGAGAAAAGAATAGCCTTTGTTTTGTGGGGGTTAATTTGAATTTTCCATTTATTAAGCTATCTAGAAAGAGTGTTGACGTAGTTTTGTAGAGTTAAGGTGGCTTGTGGTAGATGAGATTTTGAAGTGTAGATTGCCACATCATCGGCAAATAAAACTAGTGAGATGTTACTTGTTCTTTGAAAATCGTTAAAGAAATAGAGAAAAGTGTTGAGGAAAGTGTTTGATTATTGAGGTTGATTTGGAATCTACGATTTTTAATGAAGGAGTGGATAATGTTGACTAGATAGGGAGGGGTATTGATGTGTAAAAGTTTTGCAATTAGTCCCGGGTGCCAGACTGAATCAAACGCTTTAGATATGTCAAGGCTTAATAAGGCAGTACCCAGATTGTTTTTAAGGGAGTGTTTGACATTTTCAATGATTCTGGCTATTTGGTGTGTAGTAGAGTTCTCCTTACAGAAGCTGAATTGTTCGAGTGAAATAATATTATTCTTTTCAAGAAAGTCAATTAATCTGTTTTGGATAATAGCTTCTGCAATTTTTGAAATTGAAGATAGAACCGAAATGGGGCGGTAGCTGTCTGGTTTGTGGAGGCTTTTGCCTTGTTTATGAATGAATGTGATATGGGCGGTTTTCCCATGATGTGGGGAAATATTGTAGTACTAGGGAGCTATTGAAAATATGGGTGAGTGTGTAAATGGCTGCGGGTGTAAGATGTTCAATTGCAGTGTCAGTGATTCCGTCTGGCCCCGGTACTTTACGGGTTTTTAATTTATTAATCATATTGTTGATTTCTTGGTTGGTGGCTAGGGAAGGGTGTGGGTGGATAGCAAGATTGTCGATGTAATCGTTATATGTGTAGGATATGATATCATGGAAGTGAAGGTGGCCTAGGGTTGGTGGGGGAGATCCAATCGAAGTTATGCAAAAAAGTAATTCTAAAGATAGATCATCAAGAAAACAAAGAATCTAAAATATGGCATGTGTCTGTATGGAAGCATAAAGAAGAAGAAAAAATCGAGACACTGTACATGATACACTAGACTCGTATTGTTACGAATCGTAAAAAGTTCTTAAAATCATGAGGTCGTAAATACGAGTGACATTAAAAAAGCTAAAAATGTAGTTCTAATTACAAAGAAGAGTAAAAATTAATTGTAAATGTATTTTTTCTCTCTGCAAAACTATGATTTTCGTAAGATACATGCATAGCCGTTCTCTTTCTTCCTCTCTCCTGCTCTCTTCCTTTTACTAATGGCAGTTGAAGTTATACCCGGATAAGATGAATGGCTTTAACTAATTCGTAATAATGAAAATTTTCCACCGAAACTCCTCAATGAACTCCGGTATCCAAAAACTACCACACGTATTTTCGTTCTAAATTCAAATTATATATGTCAAATATAGCTCTTTTCCTGCCCTGTATCGAATTTTCTCAAACGATGCCACAAACCTACGTAAACATTCCACCCACCACTCTCAACTTTTAAATAATGTGCTGTTCTTCATACATATGTGTGTATAAAATACGAAAACATTCTGTAAATGGTTTCAGAAGTCAAAATTTTTTAACAAAATCTTTTAAAGATTTGTAACCTCCTTTTTCTTCACCCCCTTTTCAAAGAACTTCTGCAATCTTTTAACGCGGACTAATAATTTTATTCCTTTTTTGCACTTCTATGTCATTTATTGGAAAATGCTATAAAGTTTTTAATTTTCTTTTCGAAAAAAATAGAGAACAGAGTTCTCATGAAGATTTAAGTGGGTTTTTGAAACTGAATCGAAGGATTTTTTCACGAGTTAGAATAGAAATTTCAACCTTTTTTTTATCCCTTTTCTTTCGTTTCACTAACGTTTAAACTTTCTGAGAACAAGGAAGACAAATTCAGAGAAAAGTTTTGTAAAAAAAAAAAAAAAAAAGTTTTTTTTTTTGTTCAGTTAAACTGCCGTCTGTGTTAAATCTTCGAATCACAAAAGAAAGCTTCAGCCCAACTAAATTTTTTTCCTTTATTGAAAACGGATTTGTTTCAAGAAAATAGAAGTAAAGACGTCCATTCAAAACATTTTCATTTAATGTTATAGTAAACCCTTTTTAGATAGTTTCGAATATATTTGACTTTCTTTTATAACGAATGGAAAGTTAAAAACGGTTAAGCTGCGAAAGTTTTATTTTGAACGGTGCGATTTTGCTGAGTTTTTTTATTCTTAAAAGCGTGTTGTTTGTATAATTTGTGCAACCAAATATAATATGAAAAGAGCTGTGTGCATTTGTACATTTCCTGAAGGTAGATTAAGCGGATAATTTTATATAACTATTTAGGTATGTAATTTTGTATGACTAGGTATACAATTTTATGACCATTTAGGTATATAATTTTATGTGACTATTTAGGTATATAATTTTAAATGACTATTTGGGTATATAATTTTATGACTAAGTATATAATTTTATGACTAAGTATATAATTTTATGACTAAGTATATAATTTTATAACTATTTAGTGATATAATTTAATGATTATTTAGGGGTATATTTTTATATGACTATTTATGTATATAAATTGTATATGACTATTTAAGTGTCTGATTTTATATGACTATTTAGGTGCATAATTTTATGACTATTTAGGGGAATAATTATATGACTGTTTAGGGATATAATTTTATGACTATTTAGGTATATAATTTTATATGTGACTATTTAGGTAGTATACGAAACAAATTTTTGTTCTGTGATC
>QLNU02015359.1:7361095-7385264 GCA_006491805.2 Dysdera silvatica | reverse complement strand
GGGGGGGACAAGATTCGAATTCGAGGCTCTATGCGGTTCGAAAGGCCTCTTTTATCGTTACTAAGTATTAAATTATCAAATTAACGTCTTATAAACTATAACTGTCCATTAACGCTTCATTCTTTTAATTTTCTTTAGATGTTTTAGCCTTCTGACTGCTTATCCCGCGATTTCCACGGGCAATATGAAAGTAACAAAATTTTCCTTTCGAACGATTTTCGCGGGTATGAAATTTTTCCATCTTTCATCTGTCATCATCTTTGGTTACAAAAATATGCTCCATATTTTAACTCTCAATTACATGTAGATTTGAAATATGAAAAAAAAAAAGTTGTATGCAGTTATAATAAAAGCGATCAGACAACTTTGAGCGGTTTGTAGATTATTAGTACATGAGCCGGCTTTCGGCTGCGCTAAAGGGCAGACTTCATCAGATGTATATAGAGCGAATCGAACATACAGCAGATACTATAATCAAGGAATACAAATGGGGGAAAACAATAATGTAAAAGAAGTAAGAACAAAGATAAAAATAAGAAATAAAAATCACGCGCGCGAAAAAGTAAGGGTTTTTTGTCAAATACTTTTAGGCAGAGTAAGTTAAAAGATGGAGTTTTAGAAGAGATAGAAAGGTGCATAAGATATGGTGTAGTGAAGAGTTATGGAGGGTTGCTAAGCATGTATTGCCAGGCATGACTAATGTGAATTGGTTGTTCCGTGTTAATTGTGGAGGAGCGCCTATGGTATATCTCTAGTGCTTCCCTGAATCTGAGACTTTTAAGGTTATTTCCGGCAGGTGCCAACAGTTTGGTATGGTGGAATAATGGGGTGGCGTCATTGGATTGGATGTATTGGGCAAGACTGGTATTAAATCTATTGTGACTTATATCTGCCATGTGCTCTTTGAGCCTAGTCTGTAATTTCCTAACTGTACTACCGATGTATTGTGTATGGGAGTTACTGGAATTATTTGTAATGGGGATGGTGTACACCCCCGCCTTTTCAGTGGCGTGCATGGGGTCCCTATCCTTTTTGAGGCGTTGTAGTATGCTATGACCGCGTTTGTACGGAAGAGCAAGGTGATGTTTCCGTAAGGCCTGTTTAATAGATGCAAAAATGGATGGAAAAAATGAACAAACTCCAACATACCTGAGTGGTGTGGTGTGAGCAGAAAGAGTGGAAGGTTGAGGGTTAAAGAGTTCTCTATGGAGTCTGTTAAAAATTTTATAGACCCTCTTAAGGGGAATGCCTGTGTGTAAAGTTTTTTGAAGGATGCAGTTATATTCAATATTAAAAAGGGGGTCACTGCTACACACCATAAGCGCTCTACGTATATGTGCTGTGATGGCTGCTTCAATATGAGATTTAGGTTGTGCTGAGTGATAAGTCGGAAAACAGCTGGGTTCGGTCGCCTTGTGGAACACAGTGAAATCAAGTTGTGTGTCAGATCTAATAATAATTAAATCCAAGTACGGAATGGTTCTATTGTCATCTTCATCCATTGTGGTGAATTTGATGGCTCGGTGGTAGTTATTCAGTCTGTCAAGCATTTGAATTATATTAACCGATTTGGTATCGTATAAGAGAAATGCATCATCTACGTATCTTAAGTAACACGTGTTTTCAGCAAACGGTGTAACTACAATCTGCTCCATATGTCTTTGCACATACTCTGCCATAATACCCGACATGGGGCACCCCATGGGTACCCCTGCGGTTTGCAGGAATGTTTGGTTATCAAATTGGAAAAAATTGTTATTGGTAACGAGGCGTATGGCAGACGCTATTGATAATACATCCTGGTTAGAGAATATATATATTGTATGCAGTTTTTGAATCGATTTTGATAAAAAAAATTGAGCAGTCAGAGGGTTAATACAGTTTTTTTTTTCCCCCGAATGGTTCCATTTGGCAAGACTAAACTCTTTAAAAAAAAGAGATGACGGCCGTGATCTGGGTTTCGAACTCAGGACTACAGTGTGACGATCCGTGATCGTCAGTATGTAAATTGTCGCTGGCTCCCTCCCGTACCGGATGCAGGCGCAGAGGGCGCTTCGCTCGGTTCCGTTAGGGGCGCTGCTCTCGCCACCGGGGAGGTGGTGAGCTGCGCTGTGATGGAAACGGTCGACACATTCCTGCAGGCGGGGTTGCGGAGAGGGATATTTATGCTTTACTTTTAGAGACCCTGTTCGTTTTATTATGTTGGTCGGGAAACGAGCAACCGAGACGATAGTGGGTGGGGGGGGTTCGGTCACGGAAATACATTGAATGACCCCAGTTATTTATATTCTACAGTGAGGCTTGGTGGGGGAGGATGTTCTCGGACGATGGGATACGGGTAGTGATCCGTCACTTGTCAGTGCGAAGTTGGTTGAGACACTGATGGGGAGGGGGGGTTATCTTTGCGTTCAGCTTTTGGGGGTCGGTTTCCGAGTTAGGGGGGGTATTGGAGTTTTTGGTTGAAATACGGGGTTGGAGTTCCCACATCGCTTCCTGGTGGCTAAGGGGCTGATAGTTCCACTTTTGTCGGGAGTCGATGCTTTTGAGAAATGGGGGGGGGGTTGTTGGATGGTGGTAGGCGTTGTGTGCGAGTCAGAGTAAGGGTGGTCAAGGGCAGGGTGCAACTGGAAAAAATGGGTATACTGGCCGCTTGTTCGGAATCAGTGGATAAGGGGGGGAGGTTAGGGCCCTGCTGGGGAAATTTGAGGATTTGTTCAGGGATAAGCCGGGTCGCATACAAGTGGTGGAGCATCGAATCCATTTGTAGGAATCCGTACCCTCTTTCAGGAGAAAAGCGCCGGTGGTTGAGGCGAGAGGTACAACAAATGTTGGATGATGGTATGGTGGAGGAGAGTACTTCTCCTTGGTCATTCCCAATGGTAATTGTGGATAAGAAGGAACCGGGGGAGGGGGACAAACGCCTCTGTATTGATTTTCGGACTTTGAACGCCATTACGGAAGAGGATGCTTTTCCGTTGCCGTTAATAACCGAGGTGACTACTGATTTGGGTGGCTCTAAGGTCCGGTCGAAACTCGATTTGAGGACGAGTTTTTGGCAGATCAGTGTTGCGACACAGGAGAGACCGAAAACTGCGTTTGCGACACCTTATGGGCTATATCAATTCAGGGTTATACCTTTTGGCCTAAAGAATGGACCGGCGACATGTCAGCAGGCCGTGGGGGAGGTGTTGGGTTCCTTTTGCAGAGTTTACCTCGATGACATTTTGGTGTTTTCTGAGACGGTGGAGGACCATTGGGGGCATTTGAGACAGGTCCTGGCTTTGTTGACCAAGGGTGGGTTTACTCTGAGACCGGAGAAAGGTGAAATCTTCATGTCTCGGTTGGATTTCTTGGGGTTCTCTCTGACGGGAGAGGGGGTGTCAACTCAGAAGGGTAAGGCCCAGTCGGCAAGGGACTTGGCGCGACCAGAATTAGTAAGACAACTGAGGGGTTTTTTGGAAATTGTTGGCTAGTATCAGCATTTTATTGTGCATTTTTCATCTGTGGCAGCACCATTATATGATTTATTGAAGTGGGGACATAGATGGAAGTGGAGCGATGCTTGTGAGAGTGCTTTCCTTTCCTTTCCTTGAAACGAAGTTTGACAGGAGCACCGGTGTTAAATATTCCGGAACCTGGAGCCGAGTTGATTTTGCGATCAGATGCCTCGGACATAGGGTTGGGTGCCGTGTTGTCACAGTTGCCGGTGGGGTCAGATTGCGAGCGGGTGGTGGCATATGCGAGTCGTGTTCTTTCCCTAGCAGAGAGAAATTATTCAGTGACAGATCGATAGTGCTTGGCGATCCGATGGGCGGTTGTTAAGAAATTTAAGGGTCACCTAGGCATTAACGGAGTGACGGTGAAAACTGACCATAGACACTGGAGTGGTTGTCTTCCACAGGACTGAAGGGACGGCTGTGTAAGTGGGCAATGGAATTGCAGGGCCACAAGTTAAATATTGAGTATATTCCGGGATCAGAAAATGTAATGGCTGATGCATTGTCTAGAAGGGTTGCGGGGGGAACTGATGGGATAGCGTTATCTGAGGAGGAAGATGGTTTGGGGGATGGATCTGGGACGGGAGGTTTTCCGGTGCAGTTGGTCCAGGGCTGTGAGCGTCGGGAACTGGGAGAGGCCTAGTTGAAGGATATTTTGTTTGGATCCTTTGTCCGCTATTTTCGGTGGGGAGAGTTGTTGGGGGACACCCTGGTGGCCAAGGAGCTTATGGGGAAAGCAGGTAATTACCAATTAAAGGATGGGTTGTTGTGGTATGCTTGGGGTCTGTGGTATTGAGGGTGGCCGTTCCTGGGGTTCTGGTCTCCAGGACACTTGCAGAATTTCATGATGTGCCTCTGGCGGGCCATTTGGGGATGAAGAAGACTTGGAGGCGTAGTGCGGCAAGAATGTTCTGACTGGGCATGAAGGAGTCAATTAGACAGTATGTTTTGCCCTGTAAGCGGTGCCAACGAGTGAAATTTGATCAGCGAAAGAGGTGTTTAATGGGCGGCACCAGGATTATTAAGCCTTAGGCCTTGTGGGGATTAATCTAATGGGGTCTTTGCCTGTTACGGGATGTGGGAATATTTACTGTCTTGCGACGATGGACTATTTTTCAAAGTGGGTTGAGGTGGCCGCTCTGAGTTCAGCAACCACGAAGTTAATTGTGAAGAGGCTAATCGAGAACGTGTTCACTCGCTTTGGTATGCCGAACCTCAATAGTCCGTACGGACAATAGTCCGTAATTTGTTTCTGAGTTGTTCCAAGAGATCTGTCGCCAGTTGGGCATCCGCAGACAAATCTGACGGAGCGAGTAAATCGAACGTTGGGACCCATGATCTCTGCCTTTGTGGGAAGAAGACATTGCACTTGGGATCGACACCTACAAGAGTTGGCCTTGGATTTGAGGTCGGCCCCTGGGGAGACTACTGGGGAGACGCTGGCAAAGTTGTTTTTGGGGTGAGAATTGAACTGCCATGGGATTGTGCAATGGAGGGATCGTCCTGGGTTGTTGGAAAATCTGAGAGGGAAGGTGGTTGCTTGTATGGACAGGGCCAGGGAGCGTCAGAGGTTTTATTATAATAGAGGGAGTGGGGATTCCGTTATATTAAGGGCACATGGGCTGTCCGCACCGGAGGGGCGTATTGCTAAATTTTTGGATAAATGGGAGGGTCCGTATGTGATTTCGGCTATTGTTTCGGAATTGGTCTATAGGTTGGAGGATAAGCCAGGGTAGAGATAGGGGGTCTAATGTATATAATTTGAAGAAGTATTTGCTGAGACCAGGAGGTCAGGGACATGGGGACTCTGAGTAAGGGGACTGTGGATTCGCCTCAGCCGGTGGATAATTAAACAGAGGTTTCGGGTTTTGGGACACCTGGGCTAGGTGAGTCTCCGTTGTGCATTGTTGCGCCGCCTGAGGAGGTGGAGGAGCAAGGATCGGAGATGGATTCGGAGAGTTTGTTGCCGGCGGACAGCGAATTGGAACAGCAGGGACGTCCTCGTAAATTTCCTAGGGTTGACTAAAGGAAATTGGTAGGGTTAAAACAGCCAAAGTGCTTGGCCTGTAGGGATGAGGGTTCGGGGAAAGGGGTATAGTTTATGGATTCCATGGTTAGGGATCTGGGTAATAGTATTCTTTTCCCGGGATTGATTCGTATTTGTCTGCCCAGAGCCCAGATAATTGATATTGTGGGGGCTCTCAAAAAAAGAGAGGGGTTAGGCCTGCTGAGACCATTATCCTGTGGATGGGGACAAATGATTTAAGATGGGAGTTGGGGACTCCTCAGTGTCAGGCTCTTCATGAGCTTAGGGTTTTGCTATTTGAGGAGGGGAGAGTCTTTGTTTTGGGCCTCTTGCCTCGGGTGGATAGAGCCATGGGAAAGAGGGGATTTTTTTCTAAACGGGATCCTTCTGAATTGGGTGACGACCAATGGTTGGATTTTCTGTAATTTGGATTCGTTGGTGCCTGCCATTGGTTTAAAAGGGGATGGGGTCCATTTGTCAGGTTCTGGAGTTTTAAGTGTTTCAAAATTTGTAGTTGATTATTTGACTGCCAGTTGAGTGTGTGAGTGTTGCCAGTTTTTTTTTTGGGGGGTTAGGGGAGTGTGACGATCCGTAATCGTCAGTATGTAAATTGTCGCTGACTCCTTCCCGTACCGGATGTGCAAGCAGGCTCAGAGGGCGTTGCGGTCGCCGCCGGGGAGGTGGCGAGCGAGGAGTAAAGGAGAGAGTGAGCTTCCCTGTGAGAGAAACGGCCGTCACAATCCTGCAGGCGAGGTTGCGGGGAGAGATATTTATGCCTTGCTTTTAGAGACCCTGTTCGTTTTATTATGTTAGAAAGTATGAACTTTTGATAGATATTTTATTTTGGTCTTCTTCAATAAGTGATAAAAAGCTCAGTGCTGGAAGTGCCTTTCACCTTCATTTGCCTGGCTAGGACTTTAACTTTGGAACACCGGTGAGTGTGATTTACTTTGTTCTTGTGCGCGCGTCCGGAACGTAAATTCCAGAATTAATTAGGGATATCACAACATGCAGCAATGAAAAACACCTCATTGTTCCTGCCAATCAAACATCCTGGAAATCAAGCATTTTTTACCCCTTCTTTGAGTTGGTCGCTTCATCTGGCCGGAAAAAACTAGTTTTTAGCTGGTTTCAATAGATATTGAACCCGCTATTGCTTTTGGATTGTCTGACTGTCGTCAATCAAAAGGATAAGGTAAAGGATTTCGATAAATACAATGATGACAGTTATTTTTAACATTAAAAATGGGAATTAGAGAGTGGATAATTGGAGAGCGAAGAGTATAGGATGGGTAAATTGGAAAGTGGACAATTGAAAATTGGGGAATAAACACGTGTGAATGGACCATGTAAATAACTTCGAAGACCGCACTCACTGACTGGCCTTTCTATTGATGACACATACAAAGATATTCAATGTTAATCATCAAAACCCACTAAATTCAAACATCGACCGTTCTCTCTTCTTTTTCACCTTTTTTTAACTGCTTGCACTTCTGGGATCGAACATGGGACTCCATATTTGTGACTATAGGCCACTTTCATCGTTAACAACCATTAAATTTTCAGCTTATAGTCTTGTTTCTTTATTCTATATAATGTTCTTCAGGGTTTTTCCAGTTGATGTACGTTTTGACTTCTTTTGATGCGAATGGTTCAATTTAGCAAGACCAAACTTTCGTTTATTGTGATTGGATATGATACAGAGAAGAAAGAACATGCGCAAAGAACTAGCAAAATGAAGTTTTTATTTTAAATAAAACATTTTATTTACATATGCACAGATTATCAGAAAAACGTATCCTATTTGTGCATCGTAGTAACAGGCAATGAATAAGCATTTCGGTCTCATTAACACATTTCAAAAAATTTTAAAAATATCCTAAAAAATACTGATTATGGCACTTCAGATTATATATCAGCATACATTATTAAAAATACGAAAGTGAAAATTTAAAATTAAAGCGGCACTTTTTATAAAAATTTCCCAGTTTTAAAGCTGCATTTTTTTTAAGTGAGAGAATATCCAGGACATGAAGCTTTTAACTCAACGAAACAAAGCTGTCTGTTTGAATCCGGTTTGGAGCTTTGTTCTTTTGCGTCGTCTTTACAAAAAGCTCTAGCTTGAGCTATGTACGAGGATGTCGAAACGTCTTTCTAAAATAAATATTCCCCAAGAATTAAAAACATCACCCTCTCGAGTCTTTTCAGTGTAAACCGTTTACTTGATTATTGCATTATTTCGAAAACAAAATATAAGTTTACGACATTTCAACAACATTTCGCATCAAAAAGGATAATTCAAGCTAAGGAAAATTTTAGTCTTGAAAGATTTATCTCTAGGAAGGGATCATTCTGAAACAGCTAATATGTTATATTTCAATCATTTAAATACTTCATTTTGAAACTTGCATATTTTTAAGCACATAAGACAAGTTTAAGATAACGAACATAAGCATTTGTTGAATATAACAAGTAAATTTACAACAAAACGTTAAATATTAAAATTTATTTGCTTTGGAAAAAAATTGATCAACAACTGTTTCGTGGGGGTTTACTCACCAGCCTTCCTCCTTCGAAATGTTTTATTCTGCAAGGTTAAATCCACCGTTTTGCCGTCATTGAACTTACGGAACCTGTGTGTCAGTCGAGTAAACAATAATAATAAATTTGAACTGCGATAATTTTGTGTTGATAATTGTTTATTAGTTTTGTGAAGTGCATCACCATATGATTTATATATTATTAAAGTCTTTAAGCATTAGTTATTTGAATCGGCGAATCAGAGTCGATTGCCACTTTTTATTATTTCATTAATAATAGGCAAAATTCTCCTTAGCTCTTATCCTGTTTATCCTTAGTTTTCTGTTATGAGAAACGCCATGAAGTTTGAAGTTCAATTTTGTCCTTCGAAGTCCATATTTTGTCCGCACAGGGGTTCTGCTCTAATGGAATGAATCATGAAAACTGTATCCGTATCCCTATCTGAGGGTGACCGCTAAGCAAGGGTTTGAAATACATTATTGTAAATCAGTTTCTACTGGGGAAATTTTTTATCTGACTGTAAAAGTGGGATAATTGTATCTGAGGAGCATCCGTTAAGAGAGGTTCCATTGTATATGGGTATATAAAAAATGAAACTTATTTGAAAACCACAGTTCAAAATTTCTTCGTAGTAAAGGATCTGTACTACACATAATGGCAATTACAGTCGAGATTTCCCCTTTTAATAAGATGTAATAATGTCACAAAGGACGAGTGCATTATCATCTTGGTTAATACATGGATGGGTTATTTTTTAAATGAACAATCGGGATCCAGTGAACAAAATTATCCGGTTGATTTAATTATCTGGACGATCAAGTTATCTGATCAACTGAATTATCCTGAAAATAAAATGATCTGGTTAATCGGATTATCCAGATACTTAAATATGATGCCACTAACCAAATCTAAACTATATTTGAATGAACGCGTGGTAGTGTAAGTCATGACTGAAAACTTTACATCCCCTTCCAAAGCTGTTTCTGAATTGAATTGTTCCAAGCCACTTCAAAGCTCATCTCCGGACACTTTTTTGAAGAACAAATGTTTGAAGATGGACTCAAGTGGATAGACAACCCATCGAAGAAAACAAAGATTGAAAAGAGTGCATAAAGCCTTCTGTTGGGAGAATCATTTAGCTGATTTTCCAGTACTCGCGTTCCATCATCTACTCTGATTTGAATGTTTAACTCATTCCACTCGTATTCGTTCCTATAACTCGTTGTAAGTGGCTGCAGTCTTCCAATTAATGACAATTCTGTTTCGTGGCACTGGAGAAGGATGGTCTTAGCTGACTTCGCACCTTAAAACGCAAACAAGTTCGTAGATAGAATTTAAAGCTTGGTTGGTTGAAGAGTTTAGAGAAACCTATATTACGGAGTATGATGATAAGGTCTAGATTATATAAGAAATACCTTACTTTGATACATGGCGGTAACTTGAAGGGTTTCAAAACCAGATTTAATAAATTAAATATTTTAATTTCTTAATCAGGACATGGATATATGGATTAGAGGCGTAAATTCATATAATCGAAATTAAGAGGTAAAACATTGTTTTTATTAAAACCTCGGGATATGACGAAGTACTTTCTCAGGGAACATATTTGATGAAGTTTATCCATAACTTTATAAAAAGTTGTGAATATTTTTAGACTTTTTCGTTCGTTTGCGTTTTAAGGTCAAGTAGAGTGACAGCAATGCGGCTCCAAAAACAGTACCTGTAAATTATTTTTCACTGAGGATTTTATGGTTTTGGTAAAGAACATAATGACGCATATTATAAATGGATGCTTCATGAAGTAAAATATGTTTTAAAAGGACAAACATTACAAACAAGCGGATATTTACAAACAAACTGGAATAATTATGTTAGGAAATACAGTAAGTAAAACCGTTAATCATGAAAAAAATTCATCAAAACATAAATTTGATGTAACCAGTGGTGGATTTACCAATAAGGCTAAGTAGGGTGAAGCCCACGACAGCAAATTTTTAGCAAAAAGTTTGCTGTTAAGAAGTTTAAAAAAGCAGCGCCCAATTTTTTGGCGCCCAACTAAATTATCGATTTTTAATTATTATGTTTTGAGGTGTAATTAGGTACGCCTCTGAATGTAAGAGGCGTAACTAGGCACGCCTCTGAACGTAAGAGGTGTAACTAGGCACGCCTCTGAATGTAAGAGGCGTAACTAGGTACGCCTCTGAACGTAAGAGGCGTAACTAGGTACGCCTCTGAACGTAAGAGGCGTAACTAGGTACTAGCAATGGAGGAGCTGCCGTGGGTATCGCCTTCAGAGGGGATCGAAAACACCAAATTCGCGAATGCTTGTGAATTTGAAATAACAGGCAGAGGCGTCAAATTAAGAATTTGACAAAAACGCCAAAATCTCTGCCATATCTCTCGTCTCGTTTGGTGAGATCAGGCAACAAAATCGTAAATCCGTCTCTGGATACAACTGTTATGTAATGTGGGTTGCATTATGGTCATTACAGCACATATGATTTAATTATTACTTCTAGTAGCACCTAAATATATTAATTAGAATTTAATTAGTACAAGCTTATGTAATTCAATGAATTTTAAAAGAAACTAGAACACTAATTCGCAAACGACAATGATGATGTAACTATTAATAAAAATTAAGTATTTCCAAATTTAAAATACAGTAAGTGGAAAAATACATTTTATAAATAAGAGGTTTTTTTGTAGAATCACAAAAAAATCACAAAAAATCGATAAAAATGGATTTTTTTTTTTAAAGCATAGATTAATTGCAAATCTAAACGAAGGGAAATGGCATCCATGCTTCGTGAAACGAAGGTTGTCAATATCAGAGTAAAAGTCGTTTACCAAAATAGATGCAAATATGGCGAAATTTATCTTTAAAAGAATACCGTTTTCGATCCCAATTTAAAAAATATATATATGTATATTTATACATAAGTATCTGACCAGGAAATATATTGCCCCGATAGTGACTATATTAGTCGCAAAGCGTCAGCACGTGAGGCAGTTTTGGACAGTATAACAGCCTCATTGCTTGTCAGCCTTTGTTATTCGCTGTTCTACCAAACTTAGCAGCTTGTCCGAGTATTGCTGGAGCAGAGTCATTGCCACTGTGGGATCGGAGATGTCGGGCTTGGAAGGTTTCATTTGAGAAGAGGCAGGTTGGAGGTTTTGTTGCGCCTGCCAAACGCCTTGAGCAAGCGTCGTGGTCATGGATGACTTCTCACTGGGCGTTAGATAAGGATCCATTGTTACCTAAAGACAATTATGAAATATTAAAGACATATCTGTACAAACGATAATACAGGACTTAATTTATGTGTATGTTTTATGGCGCAAGGACAGCAAGAGTTATTTTACGCTGAGACCTACACTTTTTCGATGAATTCGTACCTCTTCATGGGGGGGTCACTCACGAAAATGCTTTTAAAAAAAGTTTTTTTCCTTTATTTAAGAAAAATGGATTCTTACCTTTGAAATCACGCAAAATTTTTGGCTCTAGGTTAATTAGAATTGTTTTTAAACAAATTTACTAATATAATAAGTGAAATTAAATGCACTACAAACTTTTTACAAAAATGCGATTTTCTCAAAATGATATTTCCTGTCGCAAAAGGAACATGTTTTCAAAATCTTGAGTTTCAGTTGACTGATAATTTCTTGGATAGGCACATATAAGTATTTTATATACGTTGTGTGTAGCGGGTTTTTATTTTTTTTTTAGTTACTGACCTAAACGTAAAATAAAAATTGAATAAAAATCTAGAAAAAAAAATTCATTTGATATATTTTTAATTTTACAAATATTGCATATGTCGTAAAATGCCACATATAAAATATGTAAATATGTTTACTAACTATACAAAAAAAATTTTGTATGCATCGAATAAGTATTTTCGGAGAAAATGTTTTTTATGTCTCTATGGAAAACCCCATGTTGTTGGTTTCGTTGGTTACGCCTTAAGGTTTAGGGAACCAAACCCCAGACTGTGGTGAGTAATTAGTCGTTAAGTCGGGTTGGGTTTTTTTTGTTTTTTTTTGGTACAGTTGGGTATCGAACCCGGGTTAACCGCACACTAGGTGAACGCGTTACCACTGTACCACCACAGGGGGAAAAAAATAATATCCAACTGAGAAAAGTTTCACATTTTTAATCAATTCTTTATCGTCCAATAAGAATACAGTAGTCATTCGTTAATCCGGCCATTCATTGTATAGAGAAGTACCGGATTAACCAGAATACCCTATTAGAGAGAGTATATAAAAAATAGTTCTTCATTAAATCCCTCGCCTGTGACGTCACGTGAAATCGTAACCCTGGCGGATTATCGGGAACTCACTGTTCCAACCTAAAAAAAGAGGATTTAATTTTATCGAACTTCTTTATTTTTTACAAATGTGTGATTCGCTTTACAGAGTTCAGGGGCTTAACTTCGACGTCCAAGATTTTATTTTTTGTAAATAAATGATTTAGGTAGAATATTTTAGTAATTTTTGCTAGTATTCACAGTTTGAATAATTCGAAAAAATGCCATCATCTTACCCTTTGAAAAAGTTGCATAACGAATGTCGTAATCCTTTTCAGCTCTTCGCCTACTTTATCACATAATTCTTGGGTTACTACAAAGAAATTTTTACACAAAAATCATTAAGTAAATACACAACACAGACAACAGTATTCGGACCCCTACATCGTACAAGAATCGACAGAATTTGTTAAGAGTAATCTATATATTATAAGTAACTTTTAGGAAGAAGTTCAGTCCAATGTTTAAGTGTTTTAAAATTTACAGTATATAATACAACACAAAGAGGAAAAGCACGGTTCAAGGAAATTATTTTAATAATCTATTTGTTATAAGACTGAATTTTAGATTTCCTTGACGGGACTTTGCACTTTAGATTTCCCTGACTTTCCCAGTTAGAAAAAACCTCAATGACTTTTCCAGATGGCCAGACAAACTGTGTTTCTTAAGTTTTGATTCCACAAAACTAATGTTAAAATGTGGCTTATGCCATTAATTGACTATCAGTCCTAATTAAGAATAGATTCAGAAGATATTTTGGGGGGTGAGGGAGCTTGAAACCAATGGGTGGGGGATACCATCTGAGCCCCTGAATTCACCTTTGTTTCCACCTAGCCTTTAATGTAATCATAGGCGTAGAGTTATATAGTTCCCTGGGGCCTGAGTCCTCAATAATTTGAAATAAATTGCAATTTTACATATATTGTAATGTATAAATGCTTATGATATGCGATTGCCCATCCTCCTCCATTAATTTTGAAAATGCTACGTTGATGAATATAAAGAAATGCTAGTATGCTAATTTGTTGTATGAATAGAAATAACAATGCATTATAATATCAGAAGTTGATGACGGAACATATATACAAACATCCAAAACTACTTACAAGGGGTAGAATTAACATCTAGGTAGTTGCTAGCGGTAGAAGGAGACACATCTCGTACAGGAAGATCGTTCGGACTCGGTTCGAGGTTTTTTATGTACTCGGCATGTGCTTGTACTTTGCTTAAAGTTGATTGTGAATCAACCGCTGCAGCAAACTGAATATCTTTTGGCTTTTCAAAGAGTCTTGGCTTCAGACACTCTTGTTCATCCTGAAGACTCCGTAAGTCCCAATCACTCTTTGATTTAATCGGCTCCTTCTCGTTCTTATTTCTTTTGTTCTTAACTTCGTTGGTGATTGGTTTATTGTTCTGGTCGGGACAAAACGCCCTCATGCGGCGAGCGACAATCCCTCTTGGTACGATGGTATTGGACTTAGTATCTGTTGGTGAGGCCTCAGAAGATGATGAATCATCGTACTGAAGCCTCCTGTTGACACCAGCGAGGGACAGACGTCGTACCCCTGCAGCAGACTTCATTCCAAGAATGTTGACATTCAGCACAGACTGAGATTTATTGAGGAAGGAACCAGACTTTGGCGAGTGTTCGTCGTGTTCCGAGAAGACAAGATTCGTTGCCGCTGATTTCTTCAACAAGGAAGGCTTTTGCTGTTGGGGTGACAGTGCAAGAGAGCTAGCACTGGAACTATGGCAGAGTGCTCTTTCACTGGAGGTATGCCGGAGTTGCTTGGAATTATTAGGATCAGAAGGCACAGCATTGTAATGCACAGTTTTGGCCTGGGCCCATAGAGGGGCATGCTGGGGATCTGCAATGAAAAATTTCCTATATTTACTTTGAAATTACACTATTTCTGTTTCATGTCGAAAGGAAAAATCAAATTATGCTACTCTAGAGGCTTCAGTTTTTGAAGGGATCCAAGTCTTTGTTTTGAGAAATCAAACCTGGGAATATGGATCTCTGGAGAAAAAAAAATGGTGAGCTTACCCTACTAGCAGGGTTTTCTCTCTTCCTCTCTCTCTCTTTTACATACACAAACCAAGGTTTTCTACACGGTGGGACAACGCACTGTCTTTCTTTTTTTTTTACATTTTATATGCTATTTGACTTGCAAAAGTTACTGGTATATAACAAAGGAAACTCACATACTGAACATTAACGAAGATGGATGGATCCGAGAGAGTTAGTGAGTTAGCGTTCTATTGGTCTCACAAACTGAGGCAACTGAGAACTTTTTCTTCGCAAAGCTAGCCTTGTACACCGTTAAGGCTACGGCAACCTATTCATATATTATCTTCAAGATAGCCTAACCAATGTAGAAAGATGGCTTATGGCTTGGGGTCTTACCGTGAATCCAGCGAAAAGTCAATTAGTTATTTTCAGAAACGGTGGGGAAAATTGTCTTACACTCAGTTACTGTAAAAGACAAAAAAAAATCACTAACACAGACGCAGCAAAGTATTTGAGGATGATGCTAGACGAAAGACTTAGTTTCGAAAGGCATTTTGAAATTACTAAAAACAAAGCTCGTGCTGCCTTCTCCACACTGTTACCAGTTTTAGGACCTAAATCCAAAATGAGCCTTCCAACAAAAATTCTGGTATATAAATCTTCAATTAGGTCAATTCTTCTTTACTGCTGTGCTGTCTTCACCTTTCTCGGTCCAGATAAAATGAGAACACTACAAATAATTCAAAATAAATGTTTACGAACAATGTGTGGAGCTCCTTGTTTCGTTTGAAACTCAAACATACACAAAGATTTAAAAGTCGAACTTCTTCACTGCTCAGCCCTTAACCCATGGTTTACCTTATTTGGAGAGCTGGAGGACAATCCAATAGCATCACTCATCGAACCCTAAAGGTACTGCCTTCAATGTCTAATCTACTCAAAAAGAAACAAGCCACGTTCGGTTTTGTGTCTTAGTGGGCTCATGGAACACCTGCAGCAAGGTGAACATTGTGCTTTGCGGATTTTTAATAATTAACTCACCTCGTGCTATCGTCGCTCGTGGTGAGAGCACTTGACTGCTCCCACTTACAGATAGTGGTTTCTTATCACAGAAAACCGGACAATGAACCAGCATGTTTCAACTTGTATTTGGACTGTTTTACTTTCGCTAGTGATGCTGTGGTTCCAACTTTATCATTAACTTATAACAAAATGAACGTCAAAGTGAAATGCATGGGCGCTGCCTGGGTCATTTGTACAAAAGAAATAAATTCTGTATCTGACAACCTATTCACGCCCGTGCAACAAGTATTCATTCGCAAATTGGCGAAAAATGAGATAGCCCTCAACGTTATTAGGCTATTTATCGCCTAATTTGGAATGCAGAAAAACGCGGTTGCCAAAATTCCAGGCGCCAAATTTCCCGCCAAGCAAACGAAGTCCTCTGAGTGGTCAGTTACTTGAATGACATCAGCGCTAGTTATAATGAGTCTTTTTCCTAAATTTAATAAATACCAGATTTTAATTACAAACATATGCCTATGTTTTATGTATTTGAGCATTATTTTAATGTTTTATGTCCGAAATGTATCTTTTATTAACTCTGTTAACGTAAGAAAGGGCGAACTATATCACACTGATGGAAGCATACTGCTCTACACTTTGTCAATGTACCAGTTTAACTTTGCCGCAAGTGTAGTAGAAAAATATGATTTCTTGCTCGCTAACTGCAAATACCTAACGCCAGTGGCGTCCGGGAAACCAGATTTGTCAAGTCCTCAAATACATTACAAATACTCAGTCAAATACATTTAGAAGCTAATACATATAAAAAAAGTAAGTTTTGGCTTGAAACACGCCATAAATAAAATATGGCAAATTCTATCTATATTCACAAGGAAATAGCTAGAAATATACATAAAGCACACGCTCACTGAAATCCGTTTATAACGATATTCATGTAACTGAGAAAAGGTATCGCCACAGACAAGGTTAAACCTAGTATACACTTTACGCGTCGGTACCATGGAAAATATTGTTGTAGGTGGTATCATCAGGGGCGGACTGGGCCGGTGGGCCCTCATGAGCGATGGGACTCGTGCCCTCCGAATGAACAAGGATCCGCCCCTCTGATAATCCAAAGTATGGGCCCCTCTGAGAGGACCCAGTCCTCTCCTTGATGTCATTATAGAAAAGTTCCACTGTATGTGAAAAATTTCTTCATCTCAATCATGAATAAAACTTATAAAATGAAAAGACAGGCCAAACACTTGCCTATAGGCTAAACGCTCACCAATTGACTATACACTTAATAGTAGTGTGGTGAATATATGACCGATATCTCCAAAATTCTTCCATGTTGAAAAATGTTCTAAAAATATTTTCATTCATATGCCAATAATCAGTGGTTGAATATGAGGATAATTTGAATAAAAGCTTACCAGAATGGGGTGTCGATGGAAGACGACGTCGAGGCGTTGAGTTCCTTAGAGATATGTCCCCATATGATGTGCTCCTGCGCATGTCCTTCCCATCTTCTAAAAACAAGTGAAAAATTGTTACATTAACTAAATTTCAAGCTGCTTGTGAACGGAGTTGATTACAATATTCTAGCAAAAGAAATTTACCATTTATCGATGTCAACCTGGCAATAAGCTCATCGTTTTCGGCTATGTTTCGTAAATCACCAACGCTTTTACTGGTACTAAGGTTGTTTTTGTAACCCAACTACGAAAAAAAAAGAGAACGCCGATGTGAATATTACAAATACTGTATTATCATATTGATTATAGCATAAACACCTACATGTTAGATATAACACAAACACTTCAATATATACACCTATATATGGATGGCTATAAACAAACTTTGTGTACGAAATATAATCAAAACGGACAATTATTTCAATTGAATTCACATTATTATAAACACAGCAATTAATCTTTTAAATCATTGAAATTTATGAGCCAATACACATAAACATCGACGTGCTTACAGCACCATATTACTAACATACCATTATTGCATAGGACAATATACGTATGCATATGTATACTATTATACACATATATTGTTGTTCATATAGATATATTGTTACATGATAAAGAATATACGGATTATGGGAAAATTAAAACTTACAGTTTCAAGTTTTTTACGAGCATCGTTAAGAGCTTTAGTAAGTTCCTCTCTTTTAGAACCTGGTGACATCTATAACATAAGAAATATTGGACTTTATTAAAGTTTCCAAAGCTACATTGATATTACAATTAAAAGTGGCATCAATGCTATAAGTAAAGGCTATATTTGAAAGCTACAGAGATAGTAGAACTAAAAGCTACATCTATCTAACAGCTATATTTGGTTGGTTCAAGTTTTATGGCGTAAAAATCATTAAAAAATACATCGATATCACAATTAACAGCTACATCCACATTACAGTTTAAAATTGCATCGATATTACAATTAAAAACTGCATTGACATTACAGTTAAAAACTGCATCGATATTACAATTAAAAAATACATCGATATCACAATTAAAAACTACATCGATATTACAATTAAAAACTACACCGATATTCAGTTAAAAATTATATCAGTATTACAATTAAAAACTGCATCGATATTACGATTAAAACAACATTAAAGCTACATACCTGACTGCTACTAATTCCAGTATTTATAGTTGGACTGTAAAGATGCAAACAGAATATTAGCAATACATATTGACAGAAATGCAACATAAATATAATTCCGGAGCAGTTAAAAATAAAGTATCTTTTTAGTAGAAAACACTTTGCCTTTATTAATATAGTTTTTCATATGATATTAACATTTATGCGGTAACGCACATTGGCTGACCAGTGGACCATTTAATGTAAAGAGGTTGTTTTGCACTTTTTCATCGTGTCATATAATACATATAAATGGGGGATTGGGAGAGCGTTCAAGGAAATCGTTATCAAATTGCGTTAATCAAATTCAAAAGGCCGGCTGGTGAACGAGTTATCTAACAGGCTGTACACATAGAACAGCTGGAACAGTGGTATGAGCGTCGGCAAAACTTGTAGAAGAGCTGTGGTTTTTAAAAATATACACGGAGAAAGAAACACATACAGGGGCGGACTAGGTTTTCTCAAAGGGCATTATCGGAGGCCTCTAGTCCTATAGCGGGGAAAACCGGGGAGGGCGCACCGGCGGTCTAGTCCTCCCCTGAACACACACATCAAGTAAACGTAATAACTTTATTGTGGCATCTTAATAATAGCCTCTTTTTATATTAATAAGCAAAAATGAACTTAATAAGAACAGCAACTTAATTGTGTTAATAATCTTCACGACTTCTTATTAGTTAAATCTGCGTAGTGCTACGTCTACGGCCGGGGACAGATAAGGCAAAATTCCAGAAGACCGAAGTCTTAAGAGGAAGGAGGGGGGCGCAACGTCCAATTTTGGTAAATTAATAAACATAATTGGTCGGAGGCCCCATCTTCTATATTGACCAGAAGCCCGGAAATCCTGTCAGCAGTCCTGGTTACCTCAAATTACCTCGCATGCTCCTTTTATATATAATGGCTTAATACAACACAAACTTTATTTAAGCACATACAATTTGCAGTTACAATAACGGTTAATATTGCATAAATAGAATCTATAGCTATCCGCCTTGGTACCAATACTAGTTGACTAAAGACCGTTATCTTGCAAATCGCATGCTGGCCGAGGGAGGACACGGTTTGTAAATATTAATTTAACAATTCAGTTATCTATAAATACATAATTAAAAACAATTTTAAATGCGTAATAAAGACCATTTAGAAATACTAACTTCGGATAACATGACTTCGAATGGTGTTTGGAAGAAATGCTGAAACGGTTATGGTGAGTTTCGCCATCGTCGCACGGTTCCTTATTCAGGCTTTCGTAATTATCTAGCATGTACTTCTCTCTCATATCCAGTCGATCTAAATTTTCTGTGCTCATATTTAACGAGCAAAGGGTACTACGATCGCCCTCGTTCGTATTTGCAGAATCATCTCCATCGCTAATGGAATCTGTTTTATCTGAAAAAAAAATACCAATCTATATTACCCGATAGATTTCCACATAAAACCATTAGCAGGTTTCAATAGATATTGAACCCACTATTGCTTTTGGTTTTTCTGTCTGTACGCAATAAAAAGGACAAGGTAAAGGTCTTCCGTAAATGCAATAATGATGGTTGTTGTTAATGCTGAAAACCTACCGAGTTACTTGAGAATTGGAGAGTTGCGGATTGAAGAGTTGCGGAACAGAGAGTTGCAGAACAGAGAGTTGCAAAGTAGAGAGTTTTCAACTCCCCAAAATTTATTAAAAAAATGGAAAAACAATAACTGATTTAACGTTAATTGAAACCCGCTAAATTTAAATATCGACCTTAGGCGATTTTCTTTCACTTGCCTACTTCGTTTTCTTTTTGAAATTATATATTTGTGTTTTTCTGGCGGAAGGACACAAAGAGGATGATGTGCCTGCAGTTTTCCAAGGAATCCGAACCTCGCAAAGAAACTAAACCTTGGGCTACGATAAACAGAAAAATGGAACGAGTTTCACGATGGAATTGGAAGTCGAACCCGAGTCAATCGTACGATAGACGAGTGCGTTACCGCTACACTACTGTAGAGCAGTGCGTTTACATTTTACCGAGGAATCCAAGCAACATAAAGCTGAGTTCATCGTACGCGAAATAAGCCTAGTCTTATTAACTACTATACTACATAACTCCACAAAATAATAAAGGAGGATGAGGGCGATCACATCCACCACATTAGTGAGCCGGATAACGTTAAACGGTCACATTTTTGCGTCTATGTAGAGACTCCTTTCACAAACGTCTTAAAACACGAAAAAAAAAACTTAGACATGAGCTTATTACTCAAATTTATAGACCAGATAATTCATATTCAAATAATCAGGTAATTCAGATTCAAACAGCTATATAAATCAGATTCAAATAACTATATATTCCGATTCAAATAACTGTATAATTCAGATTCAAATAACCCATAATTCAGATTCAAATGACAAAATAATTCAGATTCAAATAACTGGATAATTCGGATTCAAATAATCGGATAATTCGGATTCAAATAATCGGATAATTCGGATTCAAATAATCGGATAATTCGGATTCAAATAAATAATTCAGATTCAAATAACTGGATAATTCGGATTCAAATAATCGGATAATTCGGATTCAAATAATCGGATAATTCGGATTCAAATAATCGGATAATTCGGATTCAAATAACCGGATATTTCCTATTCAAATAACCGGATAATTCCTATCCAAATAACCGGATAATTCGGATTCAAATAACATTATAATTCGGATTCAAATAACCTTATAATTCCGATTCGAATAACAGGATAATTCAGACTCAAATGGATAATTCAGACTCAAAGGGATAATTCAGATTCAAATAATTAGATCAGTTGCAAATAATCAGATAATTTAGATTCAGATAATTCAGATTCAAATAATCAGATACACCCATACAAACTCTTAGAAGTTATTGAAATGTTACCTGTAACATTAAATGAGGAATGAGATTGAAGTAACCCTCTTTTACTTCTGGACAGCGGTTTGTCATCCTTAATTGCACATATGTGGAACGAACTAAAACGGGGAAGATTTGCATAAATAAAATGTTCTTTCAAATTTCATCACACTCCAAACGTTAAAATGATATAAACCGACTCACAAACATAAGGCGTTGTATATTTTTTTTTACAAAAGAAATAATAAATAATTTTTTTTTAAACTTATAAAGCGGAATCATGTACTTGTCTTTCGTTTCATTACTATCTTCTGATGGAGGATAGTAAACCATTTCGCTGTTCTCTGTCGCTCCGCTGTCGGACCGTTCATCCTCCGCATCTCCATCATCGCACTTATGACTACTAGCGCTGCTTGAATCAGTTGGGTGGCGCACTCTCTCACGTTTGAGACCTACAAGACTTGATGGTGAAGGCTCGCATTCTTGCAACAATGAAGTTCGACTGATGGATATCTGAAACAAATAATATTGCAAATAATATATATATATCACGAGTTTAAAATAGCAAATTTTAGTATCATACTAGAATTATAATTATCGAGCGATAAGAGAACAGATGAGAAGGAAATTAACTTAGAAATTACTTAGGATTAAGAAATATGGATAAGATATGACGGTGATAAGCATATAAAATGGAAGGAAGGAAGGAAGGAAGGGAGGGAGGAAGGAAAAATGATCAGAGAAAATTCTTTTTAACGGTTTCTTTACTTTTCTTTTATCTTCCTAGTTTCTTATGTAGTTTCAATTTATAATTAAATTTATCATTAGAAATTTATTAATAAATAGATTAGGCATATAGCAATAAGGAGCAAGTCGCAGAGGATTGGCAGAAACATTAAATTAAATAATCGATTTTATAAAATTGTTTTTTTTTTTTCAAAGGTTAAAAATAATTATTCTTTTTATACCAGTACATAGTTATTGCATGCTTATAATTTGAATTCCACATTGCATTTGAGTTTGGGATTTTGATTATTTTATCACAAGATCAACAATTTACTTTAATTCTTGTCTTCCGATAAAAGCACGATCAAAAATTTCCGGAAACGTCGCTTGCCGAAAAAAAAGTATAGCATTGTAAAACCTTGCAACTCTTTTTAAAGCAGCAAGAATGGAGAAGAGATATCTATTACGAAAGATAAAAAAAAATGGTCAAATAGAAATAAGTTAACAGAAAAAAAGATAAAAATTTAAATACAAAATTAGTAATAAATATAAATAATGTCAAAATAACGGACATACAAATTCAAATGCTTTTAATGATTTTTATATAAATATAAAGGAAGATGACAGAAATTGCGCAATCAAATAATAATCGTCTGGATTTAACTTATCAGCGAGTAGAATCACAAGAAAATAGCATGTATCTTGCAGAATTCACAAAAGAAGAAATAAAAAAAAGGAACTTCAAAAAATTAAACAAAATAAGGGTGAAAGGCTTGATGGCATTAAACTAAAATTAGTAAAATTTTGTGCCGGAGAATTAGTAAAGCCACTAAATATGATTTTTAATAATATCCTTGAGACGTCATATATACCAATAAAAATGAAAACAAGTAAAGTTATTCCAATATTTAAAAAAGGGGATAGGAAATGTCTATACAACTATAGACCAATCTCAATAATTCCTATATTCTCAAAAATCTTTGAAAAACTATTATACAATAGGCTATTGAAATATTTGGACACATATAATATATTAAATTCAAGACAATATGGGTTCCGAAAAAATTGGACAACAGAGGATATCCTCATTAAAACAGTTAATAAAATTCGACAAAAAATTGAAAGTAAAGAATTTGTTATAGGCATATTCTTTGACTTAAACAAGGCTTTCGATATTATAAATAGACCAATCATTGTTATTAATTAAAATGCAAATGTATGGAGTTAGAGATAATGTGCTTAAATTGTTTCATAGTTATTTAACAGGTAGAACTAAAATTGTGCAAATAAATCATATACATTCTAATCAAGAGCAAAATACATGTGGAATCCGCCAAGGCTCAATACTTGGACAGCTATTATTTCTCATATATGCAAATGATATTACTGACATTAACGACGATGTAAACTTATTTGCTGATGACATAGGTCTGATTTTTGGAGATATAGCACGAGAAAACCTCTTCATCAAGGCAAAATTAAAACTAGAAATTCTAAATCAGTGGTTTAAAAATAATAAACTAATAGTTAATAGAGAAAAAACTAAGCATATACTTTTTCATAATATAAATAAAAAATTAGATAATTTGGAAATATTAAAGTTAGATAATAAGGAAATAAAGAAAACGGATGAAATTAAGTTCCTTGGTATTTATATAAATGAAGTTTAAATTGGAATAAATATATTTTGGAAGTTAATAAAAAAAATTAGAAAAAGTGTAGGAGTATTAAAGATTAAAGAATCTGTTACCCATACACATAAAAATTTATTTATATTATTCATTGATATATAGTTATATTTTATATGGAAATAGTGTCTGTCTGGGGAAAATATGAATATAAAAAATCGGAAAAGTATGCAAACAATATTAAATAGATTTTGGAACAATGTCACACAAAACAAAAAATAAGGAATTGAAGAAATGAAAATCCAAAATAATATAATGGATTTAGATCAAATACATAGATTTAAAATCTTGATAATGATATTTAATAGAATAAGAAAAGGGAAGTACATTGAGGACATAAATATAGAAAATAAACCAAATATGAACAATAGTTGATCAAGGAAAACTTTAAAAATTAAAAAAATAAAAACAAACATGGGTTCCGGTAATATAAATTATTATGGTATTAAGATGTGGAATTCATTACCAAACGAAATAAAAAATATTACATCAGATACTGAATTTAGAAACAAATTAAGAAGACTAATTATAAGAAATGAAACTTAAGCCAGTATATGGAGAGAGGAAATTAACTTTTGGTTTTGCAACTCTTCCTCCACGTGGAGGAATGACAAAACTGTAGTATGGAATATAAAGTATTGTATTATAATTTAAATAGATATGAATTTTTAAGGTTTTATGGTGATTTTTCTTGAATGTTATCGAGTGATGACAGCCAGAAAAATCCTTGCATATCACGAATTCGACCACCCTGCTCTAAGACGATGGTTCTGTAACGACCACGCGTTTGAGTTTCTTATTTTGTTATTCTATTTAGTTTCATATAG
>QLNU02015359.1:7343707-7360995 GCA_006491805.2 Dysdera silvatica | reverse complement strand
AAAAGAAAATAAATGATGTAATAGTACTCATTCCTGATCAAGAAAATACTGCTTGATTACTTCTCTGAAACCGTAAAAAGATATTTGTCCTTTTAGATGCATCGGCATAGAATTCCAAAGTTTAATTCCAATATAACTTAAGTTAGCATGCATTAAGTTAGTCTTTATTTACTTAAAACAAATAAATTTAATTCTAGTTAAATAATTATGTGTAGTTGTTTTTAAAGTCGCCAGATTAGAACCAATATTATTATGGGTTAATTTAGACATGAACAGACTTAAAGTTATATAAATTTCTAAAAGATGTAAATTTTCCTATTGCCTGTACTTTGTGAAAGAGCTTAATATATCTATTTTGTAGAGTAACAATGCGCCTTGATAGTAGTACCTTTGTAGTAGAACCCCAAAGTAATAAACAATATTGTAATGTGAATATATTAATGTATAATATAATTTATTAAGTATATTATTAGGTGGAAAATGTCATTATATTTAATAATTCAATATTTCTGCTAATTTTTGCGCCACTCATGAAATATTGTTTATCCCATTTCAGGTTATCTTGAAATCACCTTAAAATTTGATGTGTGTGACATGATAACAGAATTGTATTCAGGTTATAGACGGATAAGTTAATTATCTTTTTTGCTATGAAAATAGATGCAGATTTGTTTTTCTTAATATTTGATATTATTGATACAAACATGGCAATTTTCAAAACAATATTTATGACAGATAACTCCCGGTAGATCATCAGCAAAAAAAAGAAACTGGTATCATCGGCGTAGGCTGCGATAGTATAGTTAGTGATATTGCAAAATAAATCATTAATATATATAAGAAAGAGTATTGGACCAAGTATGGAGCTTTGAGGGACGCCACGCGAGATCGTTTTTAATGAAGATTTAACATTAGAGATTTCAACATATTGTCGGCGATCGTTAAAACAGTTTTGTATAAGTAACTTGACGGTGCCACGAAGGCCCAACCATTCTAATTTGTCGAGAAGTATGTCATGTCTAACAGTGTCAAAAGCACGAGATAAATCCAAAAAGAGACCACGAGTTGGATATCCCGCACCTAATTGAGTTTGAAATTTACCAGCAACATGAAGTAAAGCTTGTTCTGTAGAACGACCCCCACGGAAGCCAAATTGATTACCGTGTAATATTTTATTTATGTCTAAATAATCCTACAGTCTTTTCACAAGAAGTTGTTCAAAAATTTTAGAAAAGGTGGTCAAAATAGATATGGGACGATAATTACCCATATCAGTTTTAACACCAGCTTTATGAATTACAATAACTTTTGATAATTTAAATGAGTGTGGAATAATTCCAGTTGAAAATATCAAGTTTAAAATGTATTTTAAAGGTACCAGTATAGTATTAGCTACATATCGAATAAATAAAAGAGAGATTAAATCATGGTCAGGTCCTTTGTTAATGAAGTCGGCAACGAAGCTTGTGCCTAAGGGCAGAAACTTCCTAAATCCGCCAATGTTAGAAATCAAATACTGTAGAGCTAACTTCAAACCAGACATTTGGCTGTCATCAAAATCGAAGATTCGAGACTTTCATGGATCGCGTCAGTTTTTCTGACCATTTCCAGTAAAAATACGCCTAGTTTAGATCAAAAGTTACGGATGCATTGAAAAGTCTCATTTCATTCAATCCCTTATATTCCACATTTCAATGGGATTAGATTTACTAAAGCTTTGTGGCGTAAATATAGCCAAGACCATGATGGACTAGGACCTCCAATTTTCTGATGAATCCAAACCTCTGCTAGGGAGGGAATCAAACCCCGGAATACGAATCGGTGTAGATTCAAACTAGGATTTCCTACATGAGAGACGAATGTGTCCAAACCATTACAGGGATTTCTTCAATCAATATCTCTTGAACAAAAAAGAATCAGCATCTGCGTTGTTTTTTCGATCTTGTTCTTAAATAGGGAAAGTAACCCTTTAAAAATTTAGAAAAAAAAAAATCATAATTTTTTCTTCATTATTATTGTTCTGCTACAAGATTCTTTATTATTTTGCTTTGCTACAAAATTATTATTATTATTCTGTTACAAGATTTTTTATTATTATTGCTATGCCACAAGATTTTTCTTTGTTGTTTTTGTTTTGCTTATAATATAGCCTACTTTCTTTATTATTGCTCTGCTACAAAATTCTTTATTATTATTGCTTTACTACAAAATTATTATTATGTGGTTCTGCTACAAGATTATTATTATGTGGTCCTGCTACAAGATTCTTTATTATTGTTGCTATGCCACAAGATTCTTTCTTTATTATTATTATTGTTTTGCTTACAATATACTTCCTTTATTGTTATTATTGTTGTTTTGCTTATAATATACTTTTTTTATTATTGTTCTGCTACAAGATTCTTTCTTTATTGTTATTGTTCTGCTACAAGATTCTTCCTTTATTATAATTCTTTCTTTATTGTTATTGTTCTGCTACAAGATTCTTCCTTTATTATAATTGTTCTGCTACAATGTTCTTTATTATTATTTATTACTCTGCTACAAGATTCTATATTATTATTATTTATTACTCTGCTACAAGATTCTTTTTCATTATTTATTACTCTGCTGCAATATTCTTTCTTCCTTATATCGGTATATTTCTTCCTTATATTAATTTATGTAACAAGTTGCCATCTGCAAGATGGATTCGGAAAGACATTCGGTGCCTCCACGTAAACTCTGATAATAGTTTTGAAATTATAAATCCCATATATTAAGCTAGAGAGAAACATGCCAGAAGGTATGTACAGTGCACATCATGATTTGGTTGTGAACAGTTGTATTTAAAACTGGTCACCCTTACCAAATTAATATTGGATGGTTTGTTGGGTTAATTACTATGATGCAAGAGCCACAAAAGTCATAATACTCCAAGCAAAGCTAAGCTGTACATACGATTTATTAAATTAATGTACATTACAGTGTATAGAAGAAATAATTTTGAGATTATTATAACAGAATTGCAAATAAACAACCCACCTTAATTAAAGTCCCTTCGTCTTGTGCTCCCGATATGGTGCGAATGTGTTTTCCATTTGAAACGTCATAAACTCGAATTTTGCTATCTTGACATGCAGTGAGTATGTAATTGTGCGAAACGTCCTCTTCCATATCGTAAAAGGTTGTTTTTTCAACAAGAGTGTGTTCTTGAACAATACTTGGTACAGGATTCTAAAAGTATCAACAATGTATATATATGTAATACTGATAGATAATAAAATATATATATATGCAATGCCAATAAACAATAACCTCATCATCCTAGGCATATTGGGTGAAATTTCTAAGGACTATGAACACCATTATCTCAATGCATTAAGAATCAATATAATATTCAACTACTCACAAAAATGCTATTCTACTTGGAACGGCGCCTAAGTTAGGGAAATTTATATGTTAAATATATATGATCAGATTGAAGGAATGTTGGTGAAATTGGGAAAGAAAATGTCCGGAACACTCTATAGCAAAGAAATTCCAGTTAGTTTAAAGGGAAAATATATATATGACTGTGGTCAAGACTGAGCTAATATAAGGAGCTGAAACATTACTTCAAGAAATCCATCGTTAACAGGATGTGAGCAACTGAGTGAGCTTGATGGTTGTAACTCGATGGTGTTACAGAATGGGCTCGATGGTGGAAACTCGATGGTGAATAAGAGAGTGAGCTCAATGGTTGTAACTTGATGGTAAGTAGCAGAGTGAACTCGATGGTTGTAACTTAATGATAAGTAGAAGAGTGAGCTCGATGGTTGTAACTTGATGGTAAGTAGCAGAGTGAGCTCGATGGTTGTAACTTAATGGTAAGTAGCAGAGTGAGTTCGTAGTCGTTGCTATAGAAGCGCTTTCAATCAGCAGCAACGTTGAAAAAATACTTCAAACTATATAGTAAAGACCGTGAACAAAGGAGGAGGATTTGGGAGTTAAATCCTCCATTTGGACAACGTTATTGACTGTAAAATCAAATTATTTATGAGGGAAAAAAATTCTACCAAACTTTTCTTTTTTTCATCAAAACCTTCCCGTTTTAAAACCCTGTAAACAGCTGTGTAGTATATATTCTAAATCACCACAAGATAATTACAGTCGGTCCTATTATACCGAGCTATGATATATCGAAGTTTCACATAGATCGAAATTTTTATCCTACCCCTTGAACTTCACATTATTCATCTGTATTGGTATGCATATATCGGGTACTTTTGAGACTTCCTTCAGCTTCATTATAAGCGGGTTTGACTGTATTTAATATTAGTATATAACACGGAATTCGTCGCACGCAGTATGGTATGCTACTAGTAGAAAACTCTATATTCCATACCAACTTGGCTTTACGAAAAATAACAGCCTTGTCAGCACCACAAGATATAAAGTGCAAATCATTCCGGCACTGCATGAATTTTGTAGCTGTAACGGACGAGGAATGGTCGTCTAACGTTTGTAAAAATGCATAATCCTTTGGAACGTCAAATATGTGGATAAGTCTATCTCTGCTCGCAGAAGACAGAAACTGGACCGTCCTATCTGAAATACAAACATTGCACATATCAGAAAACAACGCACTGATTATATATATGTAGATCAATCAAAAAATTGATCGACTGATTGTAAATCAGGAAAATTAGATTACAATACTGATGTATAAAAATGAAGCTGCAATTGAAAGAAAATGACTTTCAAACCTTATGTCATGAACGCATTAATTTTTAACCAGATATTCCAATTCCAGCTGTAAAGACACTTACCACAGCGTGTGTTTCTCTATCCTATATGCTCAGAAGTCACTGTTGTGCTGTTTTTGTTTACCTTACTGTAGTACACCCATCCAGTAACGTACGAAGGGGGGCTTTACCCCCCATTGGATACAAAAACATTTTCTCTAAGGCCGCACGCATCACATAATCTTCTTTTTAGCCCCCCTCCCCCTCCAATGAGTTTTGAATTGCTACGCCGTTGCACTTATAAGAAAATCAATTAGAGATAACTGCCTAGGAGTGTGTAGAAACCTTCGGAGAGAAGTGGGCAGTTAGTCTGTGGGCTTTTTTTTTTTTTAAGCGCCGTTGGTAATTGTTGAATCAGAATTAATGACACGTTAGAAGAACGCGTGATCGCAGGGTCCTGAATCCAGGGCCCCAGTTGGAGGGGGTCACCAAATTTCTTTTTTTAGAAACTGACTTTTGTTTACTCGTTTTTGATCAATATCTAGAAAGTTTTTAGATAAAAGCTTACTTCTTTTGGGCTATTTTGGATAGTTCAGCTCAAATTTGAGGAGTTTTGGAATGAGCATATGTAAGTACGTAATTTTTATATAGTCTCAGATCCCCCTTTCTAATTTTGTCACCACGTGTAAGGGGACCCCCCCCATTTGTCTTAATGGGGCCTTGCTCGAACCTTAGCGTTTCGTTCTAGAATATGGTGAAATATCATCGGAAGAACAGTTGATCAGGTTCACACTGGTTTCATAAATAAAACTGGCCAACTGCTTATTTGACGAAGTTTTACACAGTACGGAGCAAGACGTTAAGGATTAAAAAAAAAAGAGAACAGCAGAAACATACAGTATGGTTAGAAACAGCTATTTCTAGAATCGCGTTCAATAAATAATTATATATACACTGTGTCCGTAAAGTCATGGTGCACTTTTGACCGGTCACAGGAAATCAACGAAACAAGATAGATACGTGAACTCTTCACCAAATAACAGACAAACTCTCCAAGTTTCTGTACTCTGATGTGCAAGCGTGTGCGCACACAGGTGATGACGCAACACCACGAGCTGCGCGGCAGTGGATCAGCCCACGCCCACGCCAGTCGAGATGTGGACGTTACAGAGGAAAATTCAGTGTGTTCTGTGGCTTGCTAAATTCGAATCCGTGACCAAAGTGCAACGTGAATATCGTCGCGTGTACAACGAAGCGCCACCACAAAGGAATAACATTAATCGGTGGGATAAGCAGTTGAAGGATACCGGCAGTTTGTTGGACAAACCCCGTTCGAACTGTACTGAATAGGTATGAAACTTGGATAGTTTTCCTTTTATTTGGTGAAGATTTCACATTTCTATCTTGTTTCGTTGATTTCCTGTGACCGGTCAAAAGTGCACCATGACTTCACGGACACACTGTACATTAGCTTCTAAATAAAATAGGATATCAAAATGAGTAACACTTGGTTTTTACTTCATTGGAGAAAATATTAAGTATACCTGATAAGGCGTTGGAATATTCAAGGCACAGAACTTCAGAATCGTGCGCTTCGATCTTGCACAGCGTTTCCATGTATCTCAAGTTATAAATTCTGTTGAAAATAAAGGTAATAAATTGAAAAAATTAAATAACAATGAATTAAGACAATTATGCAAATACCTATCGTCATAAGTAAATTTAGATTCATTTGAATATTATTTTGTAACATAACATTCTAGTGTGTTTTTAGCACATGCGCACAGACGCATTTAGCCAGTTATGGCTAGACAGTTATGTTTGTCTTACTTGGAGTAACTTATTAACACAGATGGTGGTGATGTCATAGAAGAAATCGACAAGAGTATAGCGAGTGTTTACAAACAGAATCATGGGCGGACTTAACATTTTGCCGCTCCTTGCTATCCGGCTGCCCCAGAACTGGTGGGAACATAAAATTGCTATACAATAATGTTTGCCACCCACGTATATTTAGCTCAAACTAGAGCTTTTTTTTGTTTTTGGAAAGAAAGTGGCGCAGTCCTCATCCTGGACTCGAACCAGGGTCCCTCCGTTTAGCCCGCGGTGTCTTGACCTACTAGACGAATGAGGACAAGAACAAACGCATTTTTCTCCGTATATGAGGATGTAAGATATTATTACCCTTCACAGGGATAACACAATTGCCAAATATGGTCAACACAGAAAAGCCTCCGGGGCGAGATTTTTGTGAGTTTTCGTGGGGGAATTTATTATACAATAATTTTTGCCACCCACGTATAATTACAGCTCAAACTAGAGCTTATGTAATTTTGGAGAAAAAGAGGCGCCGTCCTCATCCTGGGCTCGAACCAGGGTCCCCGCATTGAGCACGCGGTGTCTTGACCTATTAGACGAATGTAGACAAGAACAAATGCATTTTTCTCCGTATATTAGGGTGTCATATACGGAGAAAAATGAGGTTTGTTCGTATATGAGGATGTCAGATATTACTACCCTTCACAGGGATAATCCCTGTGAAGGGTAATAATATCTTATATAAAATTGCTACATTCAATATACGCCAAAAACTTTTGCATTGACAACAAATATGTTGAAAAACAAACTCATAAATTGAAACATAAACATTAAACAATATTAACTTATATTGAAGTATTATTTCTTTTTGGTATATAATAAATCAAATTCAATTTTATTGAAATAAATTTTAATTTTAGCAAAAAATAAAAGCCTATCGAACACTGGTATTTAAATGGAAAGCATGACGTCTAGCTTTCTTCTCGGCAAAACATCTGATTATATCATATGGTATTGATTTTGTTGTATCAGACTCAATACACAAAATTTTGCCGCCCCAGTCTATAGCCTAGTATAGCCTATTGGGAAATACGGCACTGGCAGAATATAATACTATGATAATATATGCCAATGTGAATGGGGAGATTTTCAATTAATATTTTTTTTTTTTTATGGTACAAGAATATGGGTATGTTTATGCTGTACTGAAACTTGTGGTTTTCAGAAGAGACCGACACTCTTTCGCCTAAAAAATCGAACCCCGGACTGATAGTTTGTATATTACACAATGTGCTTTATCAGTTTTTAAGTATGCGTCTGAAAATCGGGCGATGAGTAGAGAAACCGCACAAATATCCCCTTACAATGAAAATAAAATCTTCAAATTATCCCACCCCCTCCAGTTTTCTGACTAAATCACGCCCCTGATAATGGAGGTATTATCACTGGGCAAATATCAATTATTACTATCAAAAATGAAACCTTAATTTCTTTTTCCTAAAACATACCCAAGAATTTTTCATAAAAGAAGAAGGGCAAGGTATCTTTAACCACTCATTAATTCCAGACATTAATAATTAACTCCGGATATTAATAATTAATTTCTGACATTGATAATTAATTCCAGATAAGGATAATTAATTTCGGATATTGATAACTAGCTCCGGATGTTAAAAATAATTCTGCTCATTAATAATAATTAATTCTAGATGATATTAATTCTAGACAATAAGAATTAATTCTTGGCATTAATAATAATTAATTACAGACATTGATAATAATTAATTCTAGACATTAATGATGACTAATTCTGGACATTAATAAAAATTAATTCTAGACATTAATAATAATCAATTCCGAACATTAATAATGTAATTAATCCTACCATGAATTCACATCAATCACTCATTAAGGACGCTTCAGATCCCCCCTTATATTAATCTTCGCGCCTAGGCAAGGAAAATTAATATGCCTCAAGGCTGTGCCACACTGTAAACACCGTTTCTCTTTCGATTATTGATGTTCAGCAGATTTAAGCTCGGCCAACTTTCCTGTTAGTGTTCGCGGTTAAAGTATAGTTAGTGGAAAGCGGGGAGAGATGAGCAATGTGAGTTATACATAAACGAGTAAAAAATTTTGCCACTGGGCGGAATGCTAAAGAAAAGAAAATAGAAAAATAAGTGAAGTGGAAAAAATTGGAAATAAGAATAATAAAAGTAACGAAAGGAGGAAAAGAAATTAGGAAAATTAAGGAAATAAAGAAAAAGGGTTAAATAAAAAGATTAGGTAAAAAGAAATAGAGAAAGAGTAAGAATAAGTAAAACTTTACCAACAGTGTGAGAAAAAATATCACAACATTTCGAGAACTACTGTTCGCTTCATCAGATGAAGTTATTGTCTCATATGGTGCCCCCCGTTGTAGATGAACATAGCTAACGACCATGATACAACAGTTTAACTGTCGTATACCGAACAAGCGAAAAATGAAATGGTAGGCGTTAGGGGGAAAAATCAACTTGTACAAATCTAATTAAATATTCTGAAATAACTAACCGAACATTTCCAGATCTGTCACCAGCAGCGAGATGTTCTCCATCAGGTCGCACTTTTAAGCACCTGACTCCATTCTTACCATCATATGAAATACCAGGTTTGTCACCAATACCAGCTGAAAAGAACAAGAAAAATAATTGTTTACAAAAGACAGCAGGATGATTCAAGAGTTTAGCTATTAAAAACTAGCAGTACGATTAAAAATTCCAACTATTCAAAACTAGTAGAGTGATTCAAAAATCGTAGCCACTTTCCGACATACCAACAGCTTCGGTATGTGTTGTCGATGATGTATGATTCATGAATAATTGTTGGTTTAAGGTGCACTTAGCCCACTGGACCGCTATCTGACACTGGTATAGGGATCTGACTGGGCAGTTTGGACTACAGCCTCAAAATTCACCGATGAGGCCGTCTTTCAGCACGTACTATTGTCTTTAAGGCTGCAGCCCTCACTTTCAGATTGCTGACAGCAAAATCTTACGATTCTTGCAGACACTGGATCTTCATCTTCCACAGGACAAATTTCTCTCATGGTAGCAGTAAACTTTTTTTAAAAAGAATATCGAAAAAGCATTCTGGTTGTGTGGCTTTTGATAACGGAATTTTTTTTCCAATAAATAACGGCAGTGTGTGTGTGTGCTCTTATTTATACCAACCCAGACTATACATAATTTCCTTTCATGCCGTGTACTTATCTGTATAATGCATACCGAATAACTGATTGACATAGGACAACTCTTTATAAAATGGCTATAGCTTTCGTATCACCCTAACATTACTCCATAACTACTTAACTTGTGGCTTGTGAACAACTGCTTGAAAAGCATTGAGAAATGTGTGTATCGGCGCTTACAAGTCTATTTTTGGAACCGTCTTCATGTTTTTTGTTTTTTTTCCATCTCGAGAGGGCAAATTTGTTCCCATAAACTGCGGTCTGGAGAGGGCCAACCATAGTAAGAGCCGTTTCTAGGTGTTTTGCTGCCCTAGGCGAGAATTGACAAATGCCGGCCACACATTTTTACTACCATTACTCTTTCGCATGTATCTCCCTCTCTGCCCCAACCAACATCCAGCGGTACAACAATGTAAATTTTCTGTTATACTTTTAATCATTAAACCCGTTAATTATATTTATATTTTAAACTTATATTAGTTATTTTGTAATATTAGAATATTGTGAATAGTAAAACAATTGCTACATGTTATAATTGTTTAATTTCAACATTTTATATTTTTGAAAACTGAAATATTAAAGGAGTAATATTTCAAAACACAACGTTGTATTATCAGAGCTAGAAGGCTTAAATGTATTAGAGATAGAAAAAAAACTTGTGTGCAAAATTAAACAATGAAACACATCAAGAAATTTTACATTCGTCAAAGTAAAGACTTTTTAAGTAATTGTCCCGTATGCTTTTGAAAACAATTCGATGTTTTAATTTTTCCTCTTTTTCAATTTTTTTTTTTTTTTTCTCATTTGCTCAATTTTTTATTTGTTTGACTTAAAATTAATTTTTTACGCTATTTTGCCGCCCTAGGCAGTCGCCTACCCGGCCTAATGGTAGAAACGGCCCTGGCCATAGTTAGTGTTAGCATTGTGTTTCTAAATAATCAAGCTTAACAGGAAGGATATAGACAGCTTATGAGATAAGATATTAGAAGGAATAAAACACAGGAAAATAAATTACGAACTTATAGTGTCACAAGGTAGCTTTTCCAAAGTATTCATAAAAATACTTTGGAATAAATTTGTGAGGCAAATTAATACCAGAACATAAATTTTTTGAATGCAATTTTTAAAGTAGGGCAAGTTCATGAACAGCTATTTTCATTTTACATGGTGGTGGGGGAGCAACATCCTTAGTCCTCCTCTCTGGGTGCCTATGATTATATCATATTTAATATCACATATGTTATTTTCGATGTTACGTGTGTGATAGGTGATATGAGAGTCTTACCAGGCGCTAGGTCCATATCACATAAAGCGCTATACGTTGGATCGGTGTATAAAACTTTTAACAATTCCTGAAAAGAAGTGACACTGTTAAAAAAAAGAAATTCATATTTAACTTTTCAAATTTACTTGCTATTTTGGAAATTGACATTTAATCACTTACAGAACAGTAAATGTTGCGTTTGACAGAGGAACTATTATCTAAGCTGTGGTCCAAGTTCCAAACACGAATGGTGTCATCGTTGGCACAGGTAAAAAATGTTCCAGACGGCAAAGCGCCCTCTTCATTTAAATCTGGGTACATCTGAATATTCAAATGCATATTACATATACATTACAGGAATAAAATATACAAACTTCAATTTGCAAACAGATAATATTAAAAAAATTAAACCTTTTAGTTGTAATAATAAATTTAGTTTAGCCAAAGGAATTCCCATAATAGAGAATACTTTTTTTTTTCATTCTAATTTCGCACGTACACACACACACACACACAAGTGTATGTGAAAGTTACAATATGTTAATCATGCAAAATTAATTTCATTATCATATAATATGCATTTTATTAGCAGGTTACAATAAATATTGAACCCGTTTTTGGTTTTCCTGCCTGTCTGTATGCAATAAAAAGGGTAAGGTAAAGGTCTTCTGTAAATGCAATAATGGCGGCCATTATTAACGTTAAAAACCTACAATTATTTGAGAAGTAGAAAGTTGCGGATCAGAGAGTCATGGATTAGAGAATTGCGGATTAATGTTAATTGAAACCAGCTAAATTTAAATACCGACATCGAGCGATTTTCTTTCATTTGCTTGTTTAAATTTATTTCATTGTGTCGCTTTATCACTTTCTTCTTGGATGAAGCAAACATTCTATTCAACCACTCAGAATAAGTAGAACACAGTACTATGAAATAGTTGCATAAATAATGCTGTGGTAAAACAATTAGATTCTGGTCACGTAAATAATATCACAACCAAACTCATTGGTTTCAGCAATTAATCAGCCGGAATAGCACTAAAAATTAGCTAGCCCACCAAACATGCGCAGTGCATGTTGTGCACACAAATTATACTGATAAGGACAATCGATATAAAAGAATGTGCCAAATTAACCGTGTCCACATTCGTGTGTGTGTGCATATACAACTGACACACGTTTAATAAATGAAGCATAAAAAACCTATTGAACCATATTTAAATATTGAAGAAATTTAAAAACGGATTAGATATCTAAAGCATACCTCAATACCCCATATACAGGCACTATGGTATAAAAATGAATGCGATTTTCCAATTTTCTTAATGTCTCTTATATCCCATACATATAGGCTATGATCATTGTGAACACATGTCACCTAAGAGAAACATGAATATATATCCTATATAACAAATTCATACTATTTATATAATATATATTTATATATATATATCTTAATTATTATATTATATTTTATATATATTTTATTCATTCCAAACAGTTGTCGACGGGTCGTATGCTGGACAACCCTGATCTAGCCCATTTCAATGAGGTGGGGGTGTAGTGATACGATTACATTTCATCGAGCATCCCCATTATTAACAAATCGGCTAGGGCACGTTACCATAGTAACAGACAAGCATAGACTTAGCAGCTTGAGAAGTTCTCATAGTAGACAGACTATAGAAAAGCCACTTTATAATCATGAAGAATCATAGTGCACTATTAAATGAGAATAAATACACCAACTTTCCATTTCTTCCATGTAATTCAGGATCCTCCTTCTGATGACTCAATAATGGAGAGGCAAATATGCTTCTTATTTCCAATACCATCATTATTCGATGAAGGAGAAACGCATGCACTGATTTGCTCCCCACCCCTCTTGGGCACCACTGTGCCTCGATAAAGGAAGTCGATTTTTAAGAGAATGTGTAAGATGTAAAAACTTACCTTTTTGTTCGATTCATCTAATGTGACTGCAATGACATCAGGGTATTTAGAGACGGACGGACGACTATTGACGGGTCTAAAAGGAAATCAAAAAATTACCTCCACGTGAAATAAGTTAATTTCATTTTAAGTATGATTAATGCAAACGTACCTTCCGATTAAACCTTTGGCAACGTCAACCCCTAAATAATGTGGGCGGGGCAAAGTACATATGAAATGCAAATCAATTGGACTAAAACAGCGAACAATTCCATCGGAGCATCCAATGAAAATGTAGCTTTCTCCTACTGATATACTAATGGCTGTTGATATCTAAAGAAAGAAAATTGATATCATTGAAAGTACCTTCTATATCAGTTATCAGCAAAGTGCATGATATTTTATAATATTATTACCCACCTTAGGGATAGTACAATTAATATGGTAAGCTCTTAACACACACACACAAGGCTTCAAGATAATGTTTTTGTCATTTGCGTGAAACACGGGTGCCGTTAGAACTGGCAAAAAGATGGTTGCTACCTTTTCAGTAAAAGTGGCCATATCGTCATAATTTTATTAGAAGGTCGTCGTACAGTCAATGCTGAATGGTACACAAACGTTTGCCTGTCAGAAGTCTCAGGAAAAACTCGCGCCAAACGACCCAGAAACCTGGAAAGCGCATCATCGTCCACCATGACAACGCATCATCACACACACCGCCGCTAAGACAATCAAGTTTTTAACTGATTCAGGAGCAAAAACAATGACCCACCCGCCATACAGTCCAGACTTAGCACCGTGTGTCTTTTTCCTTCTCCCAATAATTAAGGACAAAATGCGTGTTTTGTTTTTGTTTTGTTTTTTCAGCTGAAGCAGCGGTCGAGGCTTACAAAATACTTGTTAATGTGGTGCCTGCGAAAAGATAGGCCCAGTGTTTTGGTAACTGGTTTTATCGAATGAAAAAGTGCATAGAATGTCATGACGAATACTTCAAAAAGCTATAAATAGCAAATGATTGAAATATTGCATTGCTTTCATCGTTAGGCCAGAAATATGCATAGCGACCCTCGTATCGGTCAATAACTAACTGGAAGTTCCATTTTCCAAAGTAAAAGGGGGGTGACCTTTCTTGCCCTCCCAGCACCCATTTAAAGAGGGACTCCTAGCTTAACAACTTGGAGAATTTGCATAATATGATCATGAAATAATCTATTATTTTATCCCAAAAGAGCAAATATATAGACAATAAGGGGAATCGAACCCCTTTCCCTTATATCGCTATGTAATATTTTCAATTTTTAGGTCGATACTGATGGGGGAAAATTAAATTTTGTATTTTAAACATTTTTTGACTGCCCCCTCTTTCAAAAAGCCCATACAGGCACCCATGTCGCAGGCTGCCCAAGGGCAGGGATTTCCAAAGAAAGAGGAAATATATGCGTTTTCTTTCCCCTTTTTTGGCGAGCAGTTAGTCTCCAAGCGTACTTCTTTTGGCACCGTTTGGAATCGAACCTGGCGTGCTAGGCGAACGCGTTACCACTGCACCATCGCAGGGCCTGCATTTGTGTTTTAAGGAGTAATGTCGGCTAAGAGCATGCTACGCCTGGACCTACATTTTCTCGAGAATTCAGGCCTCTTACGGCCTAGCCCGTAATCCAAAGCCTGGACTACAGTTCGTTGGTAATTTTTTCCACCCTTAGGAGTTGAACCTAGATTGACGGCACACTAGGTATACGTGGCACTGCAGGTCCTGAATCAGAACCACTCGGATGCCCAGTTACGCGGCACATTCCCGAAATTGGGATAAATATAATTTTTTTTTTTTTACATCGCACTGTCATAGGCCGTAGTCATTAAGACCTAAGGCTCCTAATAATGGGAGCGGGCGCATATGCGCCATTTTGTTGCCATTTTATCACGTGATCGTGGTTGCAAATTGTATTTATTGGCGACATCTTAAAAGTTGCGCCAATGTTTACAATAGTCGGATAATCGCGGAGTGTTGATTATTTCTATGCCAAAATAGCGATCATTGCGCCAAAACTGAAAACCTTTATCGCCAAGGTAAATGAAACCGGAATTGTACAACAAAATGGCGGCTGATGCGTCGGCCTAGAATTCTGGGGACTCTAGTAAGATCCAATAAGGTTATGGCGTTTTCATGACGTCATGGAAAATATAATTACCCTGAGTTCAACCCATTTATCAAGCAAGCGTCGGCTGTTAAATTCGCATAATAAACCCGACTTCGTGATAGCAAATGTACTGTCGGCAGAATCTCCTCTCCCACAAGCTACATCACAGAAATAGTTGTTTCGCTGGTCCCCTAAAATGGCCGAACGACCCATCAATGGAACAGGCTCTAATTTATACTAAAAGGCAAAAAGAAAACAATCATTAAAACATACACATGATGGAAAATTTTTACGATACAGGCATCACCTTTATGTTTCTTATAAATAAAAACAGATGCAATGTAAAAATAAAAGTATGCCTTTTAAAAACTTTGATAGATATAAAATTTCCTTTAGACATTGTTTGGTAATGAAATAGTCAAATCCGAATATGTGGAATCCCCTTTGGACAATTCCAATATGCCGGGCATTGAAATTCCCCCACCCATTACGGAGGAATTTTTCAAGAAGTGGAACAATTTCAATATATTAGACATTGAAACTGCCTTATCTGGTATACTTCTACGGGTGGGGAAACTTCAATGTGCTCGGCGTTGAAACTGCCTCACCCGGTATGGAAAAACTCGTATGAATGGGAAAATCTCAATGCATTTGAGATTGAATTTCTCCCATATAGAAGGAAAATCTCCTCTAGGTGAAAAAAATTCAATGTGCTCAACACTTAAACGTCTCCGTATTACGGAACAACACTCCTATGAATTGGACAATTTAAATATATCTGGCATTCAAATTAGCTCCGTCCGTTTTTGAAGAAACCTTATAGGTGTGGAAGGGGAATTCTAATATGAACGCCATTGTTAATTTCCTAACCATACTTAATAATTCTAACCATTTCCTAACCATTAAGAAAAAACGCTCATATGAGTGGTGTAATTTCAATATATTTAACACGAAAATTTTCCCACCCACCCAAAAAGAAAATCTCATCTAGGAAAAACAACTCGACGAATAAATACTGACCATATAATGCTTTACAGTGTAATGTTTATTTTATACAAAAAAAAATGACTATACAAAGACTATACAGCTATAGATTTTTATTCAGATCGAAAGGGAAGAGAAACTTTACCTTTGTTGATCTCGAATATTCTAAATACCAGAACTTCACGTGGTTATTTCCAACCGTAACGAAGTAATTCCCACCCGTTGAAAAAGAGAGTGCTTTCACCTGAAAATTAAACAGCAGCATATAAGTAAACATACAATATTACACAAATACAACTCGAAATGCAATGTAACAAAAATACAATTTAAATTTACATATTCAGCACTTGCATACACTTCAAATTTAAACTTGAAGACAAAAATAATATACATCTTTATTGGTTGAGGGGAGAAAGAACTTACCATGTCATTTTTTTTTAAATAATGCATAATTTCTATCTATCTGTCTGTCTGTCTGTCTGCCTATCCATTCAATATATCTATCCATCTGCCTCCATCCCCTACTACCCACTCACCATCTATACAATATACTTCACTAATATTCACGGAAAAGAACATTAACATTATTATTCATTGCTATCCATCTATACAGTTTTTACTAATATTCACGGAAAATAACATTAACATCATTATTCATTGTCCTACAGTCCCGACGCTCTGACGATACGGCTTTGCACTTCTTTCCAAGCGGAGGGATACATTCCGCATTCAACCCTAATCGTTCAGTGTTTGTAATTACACATGGACACTCGTCTATATTTTAAATTCTTTATCTTTTCTCAGTGATTTATTTTAGCGAGTTTCTTCTTTTCCCTCCCTTCCTACCTACTCTCTCTACTTCGAAGGTCTATCCATGGCAACAATTTATAAAACTAGGCAATATGCGTAGCCATGATAACAAAGAAAATATATATTATTATTATTATTTCACGCTTACCTTACACGAAACTTTATTTGAAGCGACTTTTGTTTTGCTTCTCCAGTCCCAAACGTTGACCACCATGTCATGCTGCGAACCAATGGAGACAACGTATTTCATGTTGGGTGAAAAGGCCTGAAAGTTGAAAAGATGGATGTGAGAAGTTCGTGAAATAAATGTCAATGAAAATTGGATACAAAATTATATAATGATTACTAATAATAGTTATTAATTATTGCATGATTAATAATAATTTTAAACGCTCATGACCCAAAAA
>QLNU02015359.1:7329120-7342080 GCA_006491805.2 Dysdera silvatica | reverse complement strand
GGGTGGTCCTAAACTATATGTCAAAAATGTAAAGGCAGGTAGAGGGGACCTAAATAAGCAGATTTCGTATAGGATTGTGTGTGCGGTAATGTCGCCTTGAGCCGGTAGAGAGCGCTGATGACTGCGGCGTATAAAAGCGCTTCGCTAGCTGGATTCATCATTTCCCGCACGGATCTCGAGCAGCATGCATCGTTTCACCAATGCGGAGCTGGCCGACATGCATTTCATGTATGGGGCTGCACAAGGAAATGGATTAGCTGCTCAAAGGATGTACAGGGAGCGATTCCCGGATAGGAATCAGCCGGATCGTCGAACATTCGAGCGTCTGCATCGGGAGTTACGCATGAGTGGATCATTTTATGCTTCCAGGCGTGGAACTGGCTTTGGAAGATATCGCAGAACTCCTGCAGTGGAAGAAAGAATACTGAACACAGTAGAGGATAATCCTTCGACAAGCTCGAGAGCTGTAGGACGTGCGTTGGGTGTGAGCCATCAAAGTGTTTTGAGGACTTTACATGAAGACGGAATGCATCCGTATCATTTACAGAGAGTGCAGGTAATGACCCCTGACGATTATCTTCCACGTCTCAACTTTGCTCGTTTGTACCTACAGCAGACTGCAGCCAATCAAACCTTCCCTGCAGATATTTTATTTACTGATGAGGCTACCTTTACGCGGTCGGGTATGTTTAACATCCATAATTCTCACCTGTGGGCTCATAGTAACCCACATGGCACAATAGCACACGCTTAACAAGAAAGGTTTTCCATTAATGTTTGGGCAGGCATTGTGCACAATAACTTGGTTGGACCGTACATTTTACCTAGTCGTTTAACTGGCCACAATAATGCCATCTTCCTGCAGGAAGCTTCACCTGAACTCTTGGTCGATGTCTCCAGCTGTTTGTAGACGAATGTAGGTTCCAGCAGGATATAGCCCCAGCTCACTCTTTAGCTCGAAATCGTCAGGAATTACCTGCACGCTGCTCACGTAATAGTGCATTGATAGGATCGGAAGTGTCCAGTTCCTTAAGCACCGGCAAGTTTGATTTAACCTTTGGTTGGATTTTTCTTCTGGGGTCATATTAAAAGCCTGGTGTACGAGAGTCCCGTCACTTCTGAAGAAGATCTTGTTGCCCGCTTGCCTGTTGCTGCTGGACATGTGATCGACATGCCTGACGTCTTTTCTAATGTACGCCGATCCATGCGCCGTCGCTGTGAATCTTGTATCGCTGTTGGTGGCCGCTCTTTCGAGCACCTCTTGTAAACTATTAATAAATTTTTGTTTTCTTTTGTCTTTACTTGTCTTTTCAGTTTCCTGTGATTCATACTGCTTTACAAGCTAGCGCTTTAATGTGTCATTACCGCACACACATTCCTATACGAAATCTGCTTATTTAGGTCCCCTCTACCTGCCTTTACATTTTTGACATATAGTTTAGGACCACCCTGTATACCAACAATTATTTATATTGGACTGAAGCGAGATAATAGAGTGGATATGAAGACTTATGGAGTTAGCGTGTGTCCGGGGATGAACACCGTTGGCGATAAAGGCATCTACTTTCCGAAGTCGTCTTCGAATAGCGTCCCACGAAGACAAAGGAAGACATCATCGGCTCTTTCTTCAAATCACGAATATCCAGGATATCTGCTAGGTGCCTGGCAAGATCTTGGCTGCCACTGGACAAAAACGATTTCATATAAACACGCGAATAAAAGGAGCGATTGCCTCCTTGCAAATTGATCTTTACGACTGGCCTCCTGAAGAATGCAATTCTCCTGTTTCAGCTTGGAATCTAATAGAAATTTTCAGGTTGCGACGTAGATCGATGACGGCGCTATCAGTACCAGCGACTCATGTCCCGGCACGAAAATTGTAAAAACTAATTTTTACATGGTTAGCTGCTTCCGTCCTTGCTAAACAAAATTCAGGAACCAACTGTCTTTGCAAAGCATTACACTCTCCTCCACCAAAACACCAGCACTCAACTGCTGTTGATTTCACTTGTTTTTCTCCAGTTGCGATCTCGCGAGAATTTTTCGTTTCCGTTTCTTTTCATTGGCTGAATCGAACTTTCTCCTCCACGTACTCAGGATTCATAGGTCATTGGTCAAAACAGTCCACGTGATTGTCTGGTGTCCAGGCTTCCTTTCTGTTGACGTTAATCAACGCTTGCTGATAAGACCTTCTATTTTCCACGGGTGGTGGAAAACTGCTATATTGTGAAAGAATTTATTCGACTCCCGTCACGTTCGTTTTAGCTCGAGTCTACTGACTTGCCCTTTGTCCAGTTTGTTTAGAGACGTGGGAAGGAAAAGCGATAAAGGCCAAGCCCTATTTTACAGATTCCGTAATATGAGCCATATAGCTAACTAAATGCACTACATAAATAACTAAATTACATACACTAATAAAAAAAACCAATTAAAATTATAAATAAAATGTTCATTGAACATTAAAATCAATGACGCTGAACGTATATCACCCCCTCCTATCCTTTGGTGTCCGATGATCAATTAATCGTTAAGTTCATGTTTTATATTTCTTTCAAAAACGACTCTTTGCTCTGCGTCCTCACGGCCAATTGTACAGGACAATAGATGGTTTTCTGAAATACAAACGAACAGAGAGAGAAACAGCGAAACCGTATTTCTCACATGTTGACCAATTTACAGGATAGTTTCCATCTAGTATGGTGAAAGACCCTGTGTAATTTAGCGTTGAGCCCCAAGTTTTGAATTAATAATTAATTACATAATGTAACTAATTATGTAACTAATTATTAGTTACATAATGTAAGCCTAATTTGGTATAATTGTTAGCTGGCGATAAATCGCCCTGACAGTTACAAGTAATTCAAACAGCTGTTAAAAACAGCTTATTAATATAACTTTACCAAATAATTTTTGTGTAATTATTCCTTTTCCGTTACAAAACATGACAATTTTTTCTTAACAAATGCTGTCGTTGCTTGTGATTGGACAATGACTTACCGAATATAAAGCTCAAGTGATAATGACTTAAAAAACGCAGCAGCCCCTCATTTTTAAAAATACTAAAGTTTAAACAAATACTTAATATAATAATTACCAATTTTAGTTTTAAATGTAAACTTCAACTTTTGGATGTTAACTTCTCCAATACAAATATGTATTTTTGTAATAATGACATTAATGCGAGAAATACTTCTTTCGGGAGAGCTTTTGATTTGATTTTTGGAATTTTATTTTAAAACAAATGAATGCTTTCGCAATTGAAAATGATGGAAGAAAGTTCATGATTTTTATCGAAATGAAATTATCGTTAAATATCTTCTTCGTTATTTGTTGTTCATTTAATTAGTTCACACTTTTTAACTAAATTTTAGATATTTTATAAAACTTTGTTTAAAGCTGCAATTTTTATTAAAAAGTTATTAAAATGTAACTCGTTATCTTCCAATAGCGGATTTTCTTTGACGAACAAAATATGGAAATCAACTTGGAAAAATGGCAAACAGAAAGTAAACGTTTTTCACATAATTATAGCCAGTTATATTCGGTAAGTCGTTGAAAAATGCTTATTTTCTTAATTGTTTTCAGAATATATGTGTGAAAATGAAGAATATAGAAATAAAGAATAGATATGTAAAATGTAAAAAAACATATATACACGGGAAAAAAATCGTTGAATAGGGACATAAGGAATAAATTTATAGAAATTATGACTAATGACATAGAAATTATGACAAATGACTTAAGAAATAAAAATAATGGCACCTGTATAGGCAATAGATTGAATAAATAATATAAAGGATAATAATATATAAAGTTTTTCTGATATCCAGTTTAAGCTGTCTCCTTTAAGCAATCGTTTTATTTTTGCGGAAACTTCCGCAATTGCTTTGTCATATATGCTATTTCCACATACGGAGGTTTTATGATATTTTTTTTGTATTTTTTAACAAATAAATCTATTTTATATTTATAACTATCGCGTGTTTATATGTCGTATTGAGTGATTGATTTCAACTGATATCCACCCTATGGTTAACGCCACCTCATATCAATCGTAGATAGCTTTATAAAGGAGCTTCACAGATACGTTAAACTTACGCAAGATGAACTGATGTAGCAGCATATTAGATTTCAAAGTTGAAGTCAACCTTATAGACGTAAAATAAAATTAGAAAATCAATTTGACGCACGTTTCAGACGAAATTGATCGTCTTTTTCCTGTCATGTACATTCAGGAAGGAGCATTACTCTATTACATACGTCTGAGAATTACGTTAAAACAAACTTTTAAAGGGGACGTATACGCCAAATAAGATTTTCTTAAATTTTGAATATTTTTCAACGTTTTTTTATATTGTAAAATAGTGATTAAAAATAACTTTCTGTTGGCTCAGAAATTATTTATCGCTTTTTGTTAATTAATTATATGCTAATTAATTATTCAATCAGACCTTTATTTGGACGAGGATAATTTTCTTTCGGCATGAGATAGGTATACAATTTTAAATGTATGATACAGTAAATGATTGCCCTCCTGTAATGTACCAAACTCATAATCATACTATAATATATAGATTTTTAACGTAATAAAATGTGAACTTAACGTTGAAAAATTTCAATAATATAATGGAATTATAAATTTAAATTCAGGCTAAAAAAAGCAGACATGGCAGAGTTCTTTGATTGGGGTACATCGCCGGGGCACAATTAACCTGTTTAAGAATAAGTTGAAATTGTGTCATTATATTTAATGGGGGTTAAAATATCATCGTTCAAGTACCGCAAAACATGCACAAATTTGGTATTTCAGAAACTACAACTGAAATTTTAAAAACACTTTCAATCGACATTTCAAACTTCACAAAAATAAGCATAACCCGAAACATATTATTAATTTAAAAAAAAAAGTTTGGTATGCCTAGAAAAATAAAATTACAGGAAAATTAATGGTAACATGTTGTGTGTGCAACAACATTTTACGATTATATTTTATAATACAGGTATAGTCGTAAAATGTTGTTGATAACTTTGGCCATTTCAACATGCACACCCCTTTAATTTTGTTTTTTTACGTTTATGACTTAGCTTTAGACTTAGAAATATTGAATTGAACTGGAGTGTTTCCGGAAAGAACAGTTTTATCCTGAAGGGGAAATTGCCTTTATGTCTAAAAAGAAAAGTCTTCAACCAGTGTGTATTACCAGTCCTCTCTTATGGATCAGAGACATGGAGTCAAAGGAAACAGCCGTACGAAAATTGCAAACAACCAGGAGAAATATTTGGATAAAGACAAATAAAGGAAGATGATGTCATCTTTGAAACAGAACGGCTAAAATAGAAATGAGCTGGGCATGTCGCAAGAAGAAACAAACAACTATACACAACTGAAATTCTCAACTCTATTCCGAAGGGCCTAAGAAGAGCTAAGAAACTCGTTTCACACTGGGGACTTTTTTTGGGGGAGACATTTTGGTAGTCTTCCGGGCATGACGAAAAATGTCGTCATACCCAGTTAACAGGTTAAATATCCTAGAAAGACATACAAAAATAATTTCGGTGACTTTACAGGTTATGTTTACCCCTGTTGCTGTGCACTGGAATTATCATCTTGCTGCCTCTTCTTGATTCTGGACCCTTTTGGGATGACATCTTCGGGCCTATGTACGAAAACTGCCAAACGTATTGGTGGCGCCATTTGGCGATATTCAGTAATTTTTTAGAAGAAAGGGAACAGGTAAAGATCTAACTGGTCATTAAAGGTCCTTAGAATTTCATTTACGTCACAAAAAATTTCTGTGTACCGATAAAAAACGTCTAATTACTGTTTCATTAATATAAAGAATTAATATACAGAAAATTATTAATATCAGCAATATCTTCCTTAGTGTTTCCCGCACTTTTGGTTCGTTCCATGCATCTTGCAGATAATTTTTGTTGCTACGATTCTAACTTACATCGTTTCAAGGTAAATATATCGATAGAGCATCGTATAATAATACCGATAACTTTGTTAAGCAACAAAACATGCATTTAAATATAGAAGGCTACGTTATTGATTCGATGGGCTTGCGTTTATTTTCTAGTAATATGCTGAATGTTTTCAAATGTCCTTTGGTTTCAGGTGCCGAAAATTTGGAACATTTCTTATCGTGAGCTCAGTGTTAGGATGCATAATAACTGTAGGAGTCTTTACCTACAAGCACGACTATTCTCCAGCAAATTTTGCCTACTTTGTCCCACAGTAAGTGCTTATAATTTGTCATAAACCCAATACTGCTTGAATTTATGAACAGTAGTATTTTACTTTATGACCAATACTCACCAAGCTGCAAGCTAAATTTATGATCAATGCATCATCACTATCTGAATTTATGAGACCTACATGTAATAACAGTACTTGAATTTATGATCAATTTAATTTTAAGTTGTAACCAATGCCATTTGTGCTTATGCAACCGACATTATTTCAAATTATAGCTAATATTTTTTTTTAATTTACTGAAAAACGAAGGACTGCTGTTGAAAAATCTTTCAGTGGTATCTCTCCCTTTGAAAAGATATATACCACGATTGTCCAACATACGGCCCGCCGACAGCTCTTTGGAATAAAAAAAATTCTCCCAAAAAATTTAATTTCTTGGGGGAATTTTTTTAAAAAAAATTTTCTTTCAGAAATAAGGGAAAACCGTGGGGAGAGCATGGGTGACCCCTTTTTATAACGCAAGTTAACAAACATATAACTTGAAGAAACTCCGAAAGACGACGTTTAAGTGCAAATTAGTTTTCTAGGGGTTTTTTTTCCTAAGAAACCGCTGGCCCGCGAAATCCGTGAAATTTTTTTAAGTGGCCCGCTGCCCAAAAGTGTTTAACAACCCTGATGTAAACGAATGTAAAACCCTGAATGTGTAGCCCTGGTGGCTTAACGTTCAGAGGAGCAAAACAATGACCCGGCGATAGCAAGTTCGAATCCAACCCGATTTTTTTTTTAATAAAACTAGAAATTCATAGAAAGGTTAAACACTTGTAAAATAGCAAATACATCACTTGAGATTTCGGACGCGTAATCAGCTAGCCTTCATTAAGAGTAATGACCGTAAATTCATCCCTGCCTCTTTTTATATCCGAAATAAATCATTTATCGCCTTTCTCTCTTTTCCTTGCAATTTAACCACTCAATATCACCTTACGTTTCTTCACAATTCTTTTATTTCGTTACCTTTCATATTTTATGCGAATTAAAGATAATTAATAATAATAATTTAATTCTGAATTACTAATTAAGCAATAACTACTAAATTCGGATAATTTAAAACTGATTTTTTGTTTAATTAAGGTCCATGAATTTTATTTAAATGTATTTAAACCCGCTTTGTATGGACCCGTAGCAACTAAGTTCTTCAGTTGTTCAATGTGTTTGACGCAGGGACACAGGGAGGGCAATGCTGAGACAAACGAGGTATGTTTAGCTACTTATATAACGTAGTCAGCAAATAGATACTATTTTTCCGGGATCCCAGTAGTTAAAACCACCGCCTTTAACATCACGGGCCTATGTTCGGTTCCTAATAATCGTGGTTGTGTGTAAATGAGTCGTGAGTCGGAGGTCACGTAAAACCATCGGTCCCATTCCAAATCATCCTAATGCATCCCTGGCACGTAAAATGTACATAAAATCTCATTTATCGTTAGTTGAAATACAAGCGATAAAATTTGCAACTCCAATCGTAAAACAATGAAGAAGCATGAAGCTCAAAGCTGATCTCTAAACAGTGAAGACTCTATAGTGGCAAAGCATCCTTCTAGCGCGTCGCTTACCCGGGATCGACTTTTAGTGGTATTATAGAACGCTTACCATTTTGCCGCCCACCTTAGCAGCGGAGGTTCGGATTCCTCGGGAAACTGTATGTCCCAACGCAGCGTAACCTCGGCCGTACTTGGGGCAGTAAAACCACGAAAAACAAAAGAGTGAATTGGACCAGAAGTGTTAAGCAACGCAGTATGTGTTGACCGAAACATCGTCCTCCGTAGTAAAAGCTACAAATTTCGAAATTGGTAAATCGGCGCCGAAGCCAAACACCACTGTATCACAGTAAGATTGCTATAAAGCAGGGTTGTCCTACCCTTTTGAGCAGCGGGCCACTTACAAATTTTTCACGGATCACGCGGGCCAGAAGTTTCAGCAAGTTTCGTAAAAAAATAAAAACTCTCTTCAGAGTTTCTTACCCTTATTTACTTGCTTGTTCACTTACGATATGGAAATGGGACACCACATGTTTTTTTTTCCTGATTTCTTAAAAAAAAATCTAAAATTTTTGTTTTCGATTTTTTTTCCGATTCCAAACTCTTGTTGGCGGGTCGGATTGTAGCCCGCGGGCCGTATGATGCACAACCCTACTACAGAGTAAACTCTCTCGATGATGACTTTCTAATAATGAGATTAATTATTAATGATCATTAATTAGTAATGACGACTGTTTCTGTCCAACGACGATACATTGTAGCCCGGAAAATACTTCATAAAATTAGATAAATTCTAATTAGCGTCTTCGCCGCGTTTAACGTCGTATTTTCCCCGCCCATTGAAAGTCATTAGTAAGAAATTATAGTATATATTAATTTTAGTAAAAGAGAAGCCCTTGAACTTTAGGAAAATCCAATGTTTACTTCGAAAATGTATATTTTCTTGCTTTGCACAGTCCGCAAAATCCATAAAATCCGCATATTTTGTAACCACAGCGTTTTTCATAGGAAAACCGAAGAATTCTGGACGATGCATGAGGCGTCACCTTTAAACCATGTTGGTTCCTTTGCTATTGGCATGCTTCTGGGCATTTTAATGACTAAAAATCATTCCGTGAGCATAAAGCCGGTAAGGTATTATATAATACACTGTATTTTGTTCGAAATGCAGAAACATTCAAATTATCCATCAACCCAAAACTGACGTTTAATATTGCACGCACAGATGGTTCCGCATATATACAAATGCAATAAACTACCGCAATAACGACATTTTAATTAATGACTATTTCTGTCTTATGACGTTTGTTTTATGTCTCAGACGTTTTTCCCCTTCCTTGTCATAGAAACTGACATACATTCATGAACACCCAGTGGTTGATTTCTCAGAATGGAACGATCTCATTAACATGCTATGTCTTTGTATTATAGCATTTCACAGACCATGCTGCCATTGTTTTAACCAAAGTCTGTGTCTGAAAAGGAGCTAATACTCCTCCCATCATTTAAAAGGGCTTGATTATTTCTCCAGTGGCTTGGACTTTTTATTGAGAGAGATTTATGTAGGAATGGATAAATTCTTTATGGGAGGAATTAATCTCCCTAGCCTCGCCTGGTTACATCGGTGAGTAGTTTAGACGCGTCTTTAATTTCCAAGACAAAGCGATCGACTGCTCTTGCCTCTCTCTCTCCAGAAACTTATGTCATACATGCATGGATGTAAGACGTCGATAAATAAAGACTTACTGTGGTTAGATGGATGCCGTTGTTGGAATCTGTTCTATGAACATTCGAATCTTCACCACTTGAAATTTTGATTATAGAAAAAATATTTAACGAAAAGAATTTAATTCCGTCATATACGTTTTATTGATCATAACTAAGGAAAAATTTAATCCCTCAACACTCCATATATAGTATACTGAGTTCCTTGCACTTTCGCCTTTTCTTGTAATACAAAGCATTTCACATATTTTCTTTGCATATCTCGTTTTCCTGCATTTTTCCTAACTTTATAAGTTTCAACGTATGTGCTCATATATAGTCCACTCACCAAAAGAAGTCAGATGGTGCTGTTAGAAAATTACGGGAATGACCTCATAATCGGCCTAGCCGATTACAGCAAAGGGAAGGACGTCAGCTCCTCCCCTCCTGAACTGGTTTTTGGCGCAGACAAACGTTCACTAAAAAACAGTTCTGAAATGACACCCTTCCCTCTGCTGGAATCGGCTATGCCCTTTGTGACGTCAGCTCCCCTTATTTTCTAACGGTACCGTCGAACACTTTTTTCGTAAACGAAGTATAAGGCAATCCCTTGCGATATAATGTTATTTTGCTGAAATTACACTTTTTTTTTCTTCCATTGACCTAGGTACTATGCCTATTAGGGTGGATTCTATCTCTCGGATACCTAGTTGGCATGAGCATGGTAATATTTGAATATCGTGGGAAAAATTCTACTTTATCAACTTCCTGGGCAGCGGCTTTTGCGGCCCTGCACAGACCACTCTTTGCGGCAGCTATCGGCTGGATATTTTGGGTGTGTGCCTATGGTTACGGAGGTATGTTATTCTGAGTATTAAGTATGGTTTTTATACGTTCAAAGCAGGGTACATACATATCTCTATTTTCAATACCCTAGTCTAATCCTCTAATTTTCCTATCACAATCTCTACCTCTAATTATCAGTATCATAATCTCATCCTGTAATTGTCAATTTCCAGTCCAAAGGTGGGAAACCCGTGGCCTTCTGGCCACATTCGGCCTCCAGGCCATTGGGCCTTTTGACCGAATTAGAATTTTTGCAGGAAAATCCTTTTACTTTTATTAGTATGATTCTGTTCGTCTTTTATATTTGCATTATGATCTTAATATGCTTAAAACGAACCTAATTAAAGTATAAAAGAGTAGATGAAATTTAACGAAATAATATTCCTTGATTGACTAATACAATTAAAACACATGCAGCCTTCGTACATTACAGATAACTTAATGCATTCTTCATTCATAACTTCTAACATTAACGGTCAATTTAATGCAGCCTTCCAACATGAAAAATTTGCTCACCCCTGTCCTTGTCCAATCCTTTAATTGTCGGCATCATAATCTTATCCCCTAATTATCGGTATCTTAATTCAGTCTCCTAGTTGTTAGTATCTTAATTCATTCCCCTAGTTGTCGGTATACTATTCAGACCCCCTAGTTTTCGTATCCTAGTCCAGTCGTCTATTCGCCGGTATCTTGAGAAAACGCTGCCCCAAGATCTATAGTGTTTCGAGGAATCTAATCCTTTCTTATCTAAAGAATAAAACTCCGAACTGTCAGTGGGTATCAGGGCCGGATACAGAGAAGGGTTAAGTTCCCAAGGCCCCAGAATCCTAAGGGACTCCAGAGGGGAACTTTAATAATATAACAAACATAATTTGTCATTAATTATGATTCGATGGGTGCCCGATCTTCTAAATTGCCTAAGGGTCGCTGTCCTATCTCCGGCACTAATCAGTAAAAAACAAAATAAATCTCCAGATACTATGGGGAGTCAAACCAAGATTTTTTACTGCAATGGTCGAAACTGATAAACTAGCAAAATGGGACACCAAAGATTTCGGACGCATGAAGCGAAATCCTTCTTCAAAGAAATGCAGGACTTGCCCTCCTCAGGGCTAAAACAATTGCCAAATAACGGTCAACACGCAAAGCCACTGGGAAAAGTTTTTGGTGATTTTTCGCGGGGGTTTATTAAACTTAATAATTTTGACAACCATGTTGGAGTTCCACTGGAGCTTTTTTGTTAAAGGAGAAAAAGAGACATTGTCCCCGATCTAGATCCGAACTAGGGTCTCTCCGTTGAGCCTGGAGCGCCTTAACCACTAGGCCATCGAGGACAGGAACAAGGTTACCATCCTTCTTGTTTAATTGAGGGCGTAAGATATTATTACCCTTCTCAGGGATTACACAATTGCCAAATAATTGTCAACACGCAAAGCCACTAGAGTGAGTTTTTGGTGATTTTCCGTGAGGGATTTATTAAACTTAATAATTTTGCCATCTACGTTTGAGTTCAACTAGAGCTTTTTAGTCACTCGTCCGGGGATGATATTTTTCTCCTATAGCAAAAAAAGCTCAACGTAGGTGATGACAAATCACCAAATCTCGTCCCGATGATTTTGTGAGTTGACCATTATTTGGCAATTGCGTTATCCCTGAGAAGGGTAATAGTATCTTACAGCCTTAAATACGGAGAAGGGGAGCCTCGATGGCCTAGCGGTTAAGGCGCTCCGGTCTCAACAGAGAGACCCCAGTTCGAGTCTAGATCGGGAACGGCATCTCTTTTTCTCCTGTACCAAAAAATCTCTTATTCAGCTCAAATGTGGGTGTCAAAATTATTAAGGAAGACTTTCTGGTGTACCTGATGAAGGGATGCAGCTGACGCGACCAAAAGCTTTAGTATTCTATTTTGCTGCTTGTCAGAATTTACTTCTTGTATGCAAAATTCACATAGTCTTTATGCTTTAAGCTCTATAACTCTCATTAACGCACGTCCTTAAATTAGGTGATGAAAAATGAAATAAAATGCTGCATTTATTTATGTGTATACAAATCCAACACTACGCAAATTAAATTAGAAACTGTTTTTATCAAGATTTTTTAGGCGTAGTAATTTATGGCATGGTTAGATGGTGAAACGTTCATAAAGAAATGGTTTTTCGTCTGGTAGGACACGATCCCACAACCTTTTACAATCCTGGTAAGTTCTCTTACCAACTGAGCTATAGCCGACCAAACAATCAATTCCCTACGAACGTACATAAAGCATATTTTTCGAAACCGTTCATTTCGCAGAATGGGGCAGCACATTTTCGATGAATTTAATACCGATCTCTTCGCAATTTGGTTTAAAAAGCAGTCCATGTACTGCCTCATTCGGCGAAATATTGTTATCTGGGAATTGTTTGATCTTTTGTAGCTCAGTTGTTAAGAGCACCTTCCCGGATTGTGAAAGGTCGTGGGATTGTGTCCCACCAGACGCAAAAATATTTCTTTTCTTTAGGAACGTTTCACCATCGAACCACGCCATAACATCGCCTAAAAACCGTTGATCAAAATTGTTTCTAATTCAAATTGCTGCATTTTTAACTTAAATGTCAATATATAAATTTGATAAAAGTATATGGATACTTTTGGTTACTTTTTGATGGTTACTTTTTGATGGTTACTTTT
>QLNU02015359.1:7304859-7321865 GCA_006491805.2 Dysdera silvatica | reverse complement strand
AAATGTAGAATATATTCCTTTCAAATTCCTCGTCACTTGACGATTCATGAATACTTTTCGAAACTATTTTTAAATGCTTATATAATATCTATATTGTTATCAGGGCGTATCTAGAGGCAAAGGTTGCTCTACCTCCCCACTGAAAGTAATGCATTTACACTTATCAGTTTCTATACTGCCATATTGTTTTTCAAACTTTGCATTCACCCTCACTCTCGAAAATAGTTTATGGATCTGCCCTGGATCATTGCTGATATTTAATCTTTACTTACAGCTTTTTACTTTATAATTTAGCCACGTCTTTTTACTTAGAATTACAATATCTTCTTATATTCACAATTACTATCTCTTTATAGTTAAAATTACCACATTTTTTTTATTTAGAATATAATGAAATGAGTTAGTTTAAAGTAATCTAATCATATTTAGAAATAATTTTTATCAACTTTTTTAGGCGTAGTAATAGTAACGCCAATGTTATGGCATGGTTAGATGGTGAAACGTTCGTAAAGAAAAGAAATGTTTTTTGCATCTGGTGGGGCACGATACCACCACCTGTTATTTATCCGGGCAGGTGCTCTTACCAACTGAGCCACAGACGACAAACACTCAATCTCCCTACGAACGTATTTAAAGCGTACTTTTCGAAACCGGTTATTTCGCCGAATGAGGCAGTACATGGACTGCTTTTTAAACCTAATTGCGAAGAGATCGGTATTAAATTCATCGAAACGCCCTTGCAGCAGATATATTTATACAAGTCGAACACTACGCAGATTAAATTAAGAAACGGTAAAAACACCTGCCCGAAATGTAGAAGGTCGTGAAATTGTGCCTCACCCCACCCCACAAACAAACAAACAAACAAACAAACAAACAACAACATTTATTTTCTTCACGAACGTTTCAACATAACATGCCATAACATCGGCGTCCCTATTATTAAGTCTAAAAAACGTTGATGTTGATAAAAATTGTTTCTTAATTTAATCTGCGTAATGTTCGACTTGTATAAATAAAATAATCATAGTAATAGATTAGCGATATTCCGCGAAAAAAATAATCGATGCGATAAAATATGAAATTGACTCAAGTTGATGTAGTCATATAATTTATAAAGGTGTTGACACAATTGTTCCTCAGATGCACGTTTTCCTGTCACAGTTAAAACAATATTTTTTATCGATTTTAGTTTCAGTTTTTAACTGTAAAACTAACTAAATTTAAGTAGTTATACTTAATAACGTGATAAAGCCAAAATTATACCTACAGGACGATTCGTTTTTCGAAATCAACTTCTGAATTTTCCTTTTCTTTACAGTAGTCTAATACTGTGGAGCCAGGCACTGGCACTAAAAGGAAATAGAAATGAAAATGAAAAGGAAGTAGCATTTTAAATTTAAAAAGGAAAAGTTTACTTTTAAAATTTACTCATATAATTAAGTGTTTAAATTTTTATGTAATTATCATATAATATTTTTTTAGTCAAAATTCGATGATTTTCATGGACGTAAATTGTTTAGCTCCATTTAAATCTCTCCTTAATCGGCCGCCGCTTCAACCAGGTCTCCTCGTGTCCACTCGACAGAAATCTCGAAAAGCCGTGGTTGTTAGAAAACATAAGAAAATCACTTATCTTTTGAATAACGAATTTTCCATTGGATATAATATCATATTTACTGATGTATCAACGTTCAAAACTTGATCGGTGTATATATATTTTTTCCTTGTTTTAATTTTTTTGCTTTTTTTGTTATTGTTCTCAAAACAGTCTTACAACATTTTTCTGCATTATACCACTTCTTGTTTAAATACAAATTATACAATAGTCGATTTCATTATTATTACTGTTAAAATTAATGCAATATAATCATGATTATTCAACATAGATTAATTTAGAAGTTTTCATCACGATGTCTGAATTTTACTACTTAATTTCTGTTAACAGCTTAATTCTTGGATCAATCGAACAACTCACTAATACGTCAGGATCCGGGTCTCGCCACTGCCGATTAATAGGGATTATACTGCACAGGAAACTTAGGCACATTTCTTTAAAATTTAATTAAAAAATATCGAGATATTTACGTGTTTCCAGGATTTTGGTGATGTCATCCGTGGTACATAGGGATGGTAAGCAGAGGCCCAGGAAATGGCTGAACGGATGCTTCGTAACTGACACGTAGGCCATGGCATCAATGGCCTATGGAAATTATAAAGTTCTATTAAAATAATTATCGTTTTTTAATAATAACTTCTTAAAAGTATTATTTTCTTTGGAACAGATTTATAAATTAAGATTTAATAATTATTTGTGGGTACAGAGAGAAGGCGACAATTTTTGTAAGTGAAAAGTCACATGAAAATGAATAACAAGAGAGGCATAAAACCCCAACACTGAGAGAATGGATGACAGATTTGGCTCTTTCGAGTCGTTCACTTATTGAGTGAACGATTCAATCACCTCTGAAAGTAGAACATTGCTAAAGCAAATCTCTAAAATTGAAGCATCTCTAAAGTATATCATATTTTTCGTGGTCAATTTTGAGGTTGGTCACCAATACGATAATAGGAAGTCTATTTAATCAAACATTTTAATACAGACTGGACGAAATAAGGAGGAAAGTTTAGAAAACAAATAAATAGATCTTGTATTAATTTCTTACCAAAATTACACATAGTTAATTGAATAGATTAAAATCACTTAAACTATCGATGTTCCCTTAGTAGCGATAAAGATATTGCTTTTTCGTATTCAAGCATGGTTCCAATAATTGATATTCTTCCTTCTTGTTCTGGCACTACAAATCTCGAAGCATCTGTACTTTTTTAATGGTCGTCTTTTCTCTGTCTAAACTTTTTCTTTGTCATTTTCTTACTCAGTTCTTCAGAGGCATTCCTCTACTCCATCTAGCGGTATTTTTTGGAGGGTTTCCAGCTTTTTTCTTTCTTTTGGATCGGTCCTTACAACCTTTCAGGCGCTAAGCTCTGGCATTCTTTCTGCAAGGTTCAAGTCGAAGTTCCGTCAATCAATCAATCAGAATTTATTTATGCATAACATCTATAAAAATGAAATACATTGGATACAAGTTAAAAATAAGACTATTTAAAACACTTGCAACCATGGCACTTTGTTTAATTGACGCTCCAAAATATATTCTTTTAATTTGGTTTTAAATTTACTTTTTGGTTTAATTTCCTTGAGTGTCGGCGGGATATTGTTCCATATGTCTATTCCATAATAATTAATATTATTTTTACGTATGTTGATTCTTATTTTTGTTTTATTTCTTGTTTCTTATATTATAATTATGTTTATTTTCACTTATTTTAATCAAAATTAGGTGCTTATTTTCGTATAATCTTTCGTAAATATATAATGCTACTTTTAAAATATATATATTAGTTATGTTTAATATTTTGTTTTCGTAAATCAATTTATCTTTATGCTTACCTGTTTTGAAACATAATTTTTGATATGTTTTATCAAGTAGTTTATTGAGTTTAGTTAAATTTGTTTGGGATAAATTTCCCCATACTATATTTCCGTAATTTATATGACTAAATATTAATGCGTAGTACAAAATTTTTGTATTTAATATTAGTAATGAATTAAGTTTTGTTAGAATTCCATTAGATCTAATTTTTTTCTCAATATCAAACATTTTTAGGTTGCAGTTTAATTGATCTTCGATTGTTAATCCAAGAAATTTAATTGAGTTAACTCTCTCTAGGATGTTATCGTTGAATTTTATTTTGTTAGGTTGATTAGTAAATTTTTTATTTGTTTTAATTTTTCATTTAAGATTTTGTTTGATTGCCGTTTTATACTCTAATTTGGTTTACGATAGAATTATTTGGGTGTCGAAAATTATTAAGTAAAAAATAGGCTGTTATATTTATCATAGAATGACATTAAAATTAATGCATGGTGTAATGGAAGTTAAAAGAAAGTGAACACCGGACCAAGCGGTTTACAGAAAAGTGGTCCCGGAAATCTCGTCGCCTGTAGATAATCAGAAGACTATATAAATATGTAAATAACACATTGGATTTTTTAACAGTAGAATCTCGGTCGTCCGAACTTCGTTTAACAGAAATAACCTTCTACATGATTTATTTTTTAATTATTGTTTATTAAGTGGACACTCGTTCATTGGTTTTTTTTTGACGAAAACGCTCGTATACTGGAAATCATTCCTAACGAACCCCGCTTATCCAAACCTCGTTTAACCGAATTAATCTTCTATTCCATTTTTTACTTAACCTTTTAAGTGGACACTTAATGAAAAAATAGTATAGAAGAGATTTCGGTTAAGCGAAGTTCGGGTAACCGGGGTTCGTTATGAATGATTTCCAGTATGGGAGCGCTTTGTCAAAAAAACACTGAATGAGTGTCCTCTTAAAAAAAAACAATAATTAAAAAATAAATTATATAAAAGGTCATTTCGATTAAGCGAAGTTCGAATGACCGAGATTCTACTATTAAAAAATTGAATGCCTTATTTACATATTTATATAGCCTTCTGATTATCCATAGGGGGCGAGATATCCGGGGAGCGACATATCTGCGGGCGAAATGCTAGTGACATGCTTCAGGATCCTAACCCAGCAACATACACGTTTTGATTCACCAGGCTGGGCGGCGGTGGATCGACATGTGCTTCCGCTATTGTGGGAGCGGGCTCCGCCCTTCCACGTAATTCGAACTTTGTCGCTGGGGCCGTGCTGGGCCTTCCGTCCACGACGAACGTTCGTCATCATCATCTGCGATCGCTTGGGGCCGGCTTTCACCAATGGCTGATGATACTTTGGCATGTAATGCCTGTCCAGATGGTTATAGTTTCGTGCGCTCTGGTTGCGAAGAACGTTTTGCGCCTAGTTTCTGCCGCTCGCGGCACAACACCCACTCAACGGTGTCCGGTGGTCTCCTGTAGGAATACCGGCCGGCCCGGGGTGTTCTTCCGCGCCACCCATCTATTTCGGCCACTCTTCGGGGCGGACTGATCGTGGATGGCCTCCGGTCGACGTTGAATGACGACAATCATGTGAGCTGTGCGTCTCTGTACGCCTGTTTCGATCGACAATCATCCGCAATGCCCCCTCCTCCCAGTGTCCCTTCTCGGTCCACTGGTCGTCATTTTATGTGACAAAAGCCAGTCTGGGAATACAGCGCTGCCCCATTCGGCGGCCACCCTTCCCATTAAAATCTATGCACAATACAATGACGAACATACACGTTTTATTTATATCTAACGTGAACTTTGACAACCATGTTATGAACGCTCGTGCATCTTTCGCATACTGCACGAGGTAGGCAATTACTTTTAGAAATAATAACTAACGTCATCTACGTAATAGGAGTATAAAACACATGGATAAATAAATGTGTATTGATTTTGATGAGGGAAGGAGTGAGAATAAAAATTTGTTATAGGGTCCTTCATTCACTTATGGCAATGGCCCAGACTACAGGGCTGAGGCGCTCAAGCCACACCCTCATTGGACAGCAAGGTGCAGACTTTTTTTTTTTGTTTAGTGGTTAACCAAAAGGTTAATTCCCGTCAGAAAATTACTATGATTCTAGTCATAGTTCTTTATCGAATATGACTTCCATAATTTATAATGCATATTGGATATTATTTTAAAAATGGAAAATATCATAAATTGTGTTTGGCCTGTTGAACATTAGCGCAATAAAACATATTGGAGAGATATGAATATTTCGAGGGATATTCATAAAAATACCAAGAAATAAGTTTACATTATGAGCTCAATATTTCTAATATTCAAAACTCATAAATCTTTGAACCAAATGAATTGAAATTAAGTACTAGAGGTTTAGTTTGGCTGCAGATTCGAAATGTTTAGTCAAAACTAGGACTGCCATTGGAATTTTCAAAGTTGTTGCAAGTTTCAATATGAAGACGGCACCTTATGCACATGAATTGGTAGATTTTATATGTGAATTTTCACCTTTGAATTTTCTGTAGCACAATTATTGCGCATTAGTATGGCAACGGGTGTTTAGATTTTTTTTTATTTCACTGGCTGCCCATTGTTCATTTTAACGCATTAACACAGGATCTGTCATAGAGCCATTTGAGCTCCCCCCATAATTTTTAAACTTCTACGCCCTTGACATATGAGAAAAACCCTAGGCAAAATTCCTAGAGATACCTATTAATTATGGGTACCTATGCCAAGCTTAGGCAACTAGTTAATAAATAAATTCGTGGGCATGTGGCGCGTGTGAGTTCATTTGTGTACATGTATGTGCGCAATTAAGAGGGAATGAGTTAAAAAATTAAATAACGATATATGAAACTTCATTATTTCTTTAACCCTTTGCACTCCACTGGCTCCGCTGGAGCGACATTCAGTATATGGCTTTGAATTCCTTTGGCTAAATAGCCTGGAGTGCAAAGGGTTAATATTGTTCACATTTGTTTTGGTGACTTAAGTGGTGTTCATACTTAATGCGATAATGTTAACAAAGGCAGAGCCATGTACAATAAACACCAGCGCCAGCTTTGGTATGGTTGCCATAGGCATATTTGCATACAAAAGGTCAAATTATCTTCATTTTTTATATTAGATTAATTAGTGTCAAAATAGTAAACGAAATAGATCACTTAAGCTTTCAGATGCGTCAATAGCAATCTTTTATCAAAGGTAATAATTATTTCTGATGGAAGATGGATGACAAGTGTCCGAAAGCTTGAATGATTTGTTTCGTTTGATATTTTAATAATGTTTAACGTTTTGCATGTAAATTTCTTCTCTCATGCCTTACTTTTACTAAAATTGTATGTAGATATTTAAAATACGAAGCATATTTCAGTTTGTAACTTTTTAAGTTTTCTTCAATAAGTTTCAGGTCAACCTTTCTTTCGAATTGCAACTTATGAAAAAGATTTACAAGGTCACTGCCTAAAACGTACCTAGAATATTTTCAACATATACGCAATATATGAAATTTTGTTCCGGAACCGACAACTAATATTCACTTTCATTATAAATTCGTTTGAAACAAACATGGTGTGTGAACACATTTGCATACTTCATTGACTTACTTCTCGAAGTTTTCGAAGTTGTGAACCATTGATTTTACCCTGCTTGTATTCGTGGGCCCTCATGATTATAGCTTGGCCTATATCAATTCGAAATCTGCAGTATTTTCCATGAAACCATTCGTCCTCGTGTTTAAATGCTTCTTCTCCCCGTTTTGTGACTGATATATTAAGGCACTGGTCAAAATTCGCCACTGAATAGGGTGTTCCTCCAAGAATTCCAGAGGTAGGTTTTCCACTGCTATCTAACACTAACAATATAAAGAAACAGAATTGAATCAGATCAACAATATTTCTTCGAGACATCTTGTAAATATCATACATACATTTAATCATTTAGGTTTCAAGCCCTTTAGCTAAACGCTTGTTACAGTGAGAATCAGAAAGTGTATTAATATATGTAATATAACCATGTTAATATAATCATGTTTTATATAATCATATTTAATATAATCATGTTTTATATAATCATATTTAATATAATCATGTTTTATATAATCATATTTAATATAATCATGTGTTTTATATAATCATAATTTAATATAATCATGTTTAATATAATCATGTTTAATATAATCATATTTAATAATACTAAATATATAAGTAGACTAATATATTTAAAATTAATAAATAAATTTCTTAAAATAAATTTTGCATTAAAAACTTATAAATTTTAGTATACCTCTCTATAATTTCTCTTATCCTTGTTATAAAATATATGAAGACTCAAACCTATGTAAAAAAAATTACATACACAAGATCTACAGTAGAAAGCTATTTTGAATACATTTCTAACATCAAAGAACAATTCCCATTGTTATGTACAATTTCGTACAAAATAAAAAATTTAAAATAAAATTCTACAATATTTGATTATTGAAAAAAAAAAAATTCTGGGGGCTAACTACATTCTCTGGAAAGTGAGGCTCAGCCCCATATATAGTCTAAATTTGCTCCCTTTTTTATTTTATTTATTTTTTCTTATTTATTTATTTATTTCTAATAAAGAGCTGAGTATGATCACTCATACATACCTATATTTATAGGGTACAAAGTATAATTTATGTAGCTTATTTATAATGTTTCACATTTATAATATTTATTTATATATTATCTTATTTATAATGTTATTTATATATTATCTTATTTATAATATTTATTTATATATTTTATTTATAATATTTATTTATATATTATCTTATTTATAATATTTATTTATATATTATCTTATTTATAATGTTATTTATATATTATCTTTATAATATTTTCTTACCATATAATATATTATCACGTATGTTATAAACACCAAAGAAATATAAATCGCTTTTCTTATCTTAAGAGAGAGAGAGAGAGAGAATATATAGTGATGTTTACATGATGTTGAATTACATTTAAAATTATAGAGTGAAGAAAGGTGTAACTATTGGGATGATGTTCTTCTCTTTGGAAAGGATGGTCTTCTATAGATGGTTTTATAAGAAATTTACAGGAACAGTCCATGAAATAACAAAACTAGAAAGAGAATGATATATTGATCTTGAGGTATATCTCTCTCAAAACAATTGGTATAACTAGGGGGATAAGGAGGTTTGGCTTTCCTTAGAACATATTTAGCCCACAGACTTCGAGGGCAGTTACACGGCGCTAAAAGTAAGTGCATTTTGATGTTTATAAATGCCATGTTCAGTCAGATATACTTTCACTGCACCGAGTCAAAAATCTATAACATTCTTATAACTATAATAGGAGAGCTTTTATAGTTGCATGTACGTTACAAATTTTTTTAAACATAATAAGAATATATGATGAAACTCCTTAGATATAAGAGTCAAGTGCAAGCTTCCATATTACCAGGAGGTAGAGAGGCATTCTGTGAAACCTTTCGTAGGCTAAAACGGTGTAGAGCGAAGAAAGAAAATTATCGTTGATTTAAATGGGAAAAACTTGCCAATGGGTAACCAGGTACAAAACTTAATTTGACTAATAATATAAAAATCCAATAAAAATCACTTCAAATGAATACAATAGCATGTTTGACGGTTTGACTTCGGCATTCTCAACAATGCAGACCACGGAAGACATTCCAAACATCTGGAAAAATCTACGTTAAATTTAGGTACCTTTTTAGAATTAAAATTATATTTTTCTGGAATCATTGCAGCGCTGCCAGCCTTAACTTAAAACTCACGTAAGCGTTTCACGTTCATTTTTCTAGGCGCTATAAAACAAACACTAAACGCTATTTTCATTTAAAAGCTGAACTTAAGTAAAAGATTAAAATTTCTTTCGGATTTCTTTCAGCTAGAGGAAATAGGTGTTAATGAAAGTCTTTCGTACGTGTAAAGTGACGCATAAAGTGAATGTTTTAAAAGAAGGTTCTGTAATTGAATTTAAACACCTATATTCACACTGAATTTAAAGTACAAATGAAAGCATAAACTTAGAAAATAGTTTTAAAGGAAGCATTTTAAATCACATTATGTCATGTGCTTGCTTATTTTGTCAACATTAGGAGATTCTAAACTAAAATTAGTTAACACATGACAGTGTTAATTCCTATAGATATTCGACACAAAATTTAGTTTTTTTTATGAACGCTGTAAACGTTCCTTCCTTATTTATCGAATCATCTCTTTCTCATGTTCAAATAGCAAAATCAACTGTGTAGTTAGAAGTTCTTGGAAATCCGCGACCCCATGGTGAGGAAGGAGATAGAATCACAACATATTCAAATAGTAAACTGTTTAATATCCACTTCTAAGGGAGGATATAAAGGATGATCATTTGGAAACCAAACGTCAATATTATTGTAATTACAGCAAAACCTACTTAAAGTGACCATATTTGGAACTGAACTGCAATGGTCACTATATGGTTATTATTCACGACAACTGATGAAATTGATGATTGAACATAGTTAAATTATTTATCGCTGGTACTGCCTTTGTCGAATCCAGTTACAAAAGTGAAGGTAAACTTCACCGTACTTAGGGTATAAACACGTGTCGACAAAGGCAGTCATTCACTGCCGAAACGATCGTCATCCACCTAATTAAATAATTTTAACTGTGGTAGTCGTGTTTAAATAGTTTATTATTGTTTCAGCACGGTGTTTCACGTTACTAATTAGCCTTTGGTATACTTATGATTAAGTCCCTACTAGTATATATATATATATATACAGTAAACCTCCCTTAAAGACCACATCTATTTAGCGACCACTTCACTTAACAACCATTTTTTCTGGAAAAAAATTTTCTCCCTCCCCACCCACCAATAGACCCAACGCTAAATTTACTTCCATTCAGAGACCACCTCGCTGAGCGATCGCTTTATCGCGGAACCGACGGTGGTGGTCTTAAAAAGGTTTTACGGTATAAATATTTAAAGATAGCATTTATTGTTAAATAAACAAAAAAAAAATCCATGGTAACAGACATTGAAAGTATTTAGCGTTTTACGACGCGAGAGGAACTATTTGAAACTTCTGCCTGCTCGTTGTATAGATATAGCTACAGACGGACCCTCCAGCTTCACAGTAAGTTTGTAGGCTTAACACTGTGGTCAGTTGCAAATTGAATTCAATATAAGAAACACCCGGGAAAACGTCCTGGTTTCTTCTTTGTGGCACTTAAAATGAGGGTTAAATGAGAACGGGAAGAGGCGAAATCCCCAAATCTGTGGTTCTTGTGGATAATATACCAGCTGGATAATATACCTCAGACGTGGGAACGGAAATGTTTACAAAATGGGCAGTTATAATCCAAATTTTTCCGACAAACAAAAGAAAAAAAGTCGGCCTTTTTGTCCAAGTAACTCTTGATTTTGCCAATGTAAAAAAATTTTCCAATTGTCTGAAGGTAAAGAGTAAAAAAAAAAATAAAATTTTCCACTTTCCCCCGAGAAAGTCTAAGATTTTGCCAAGTTGGCAATTGAAATTGCATGAATTTCCAACTACCCAAAGAATTACTTATTCATCCCTTCTTTTTTCGACTTCAACGGGAATTTCCTCAACTTGGAACTTAACTTTTCCTAACTTGGAACTTGATTTTTCCGATTGGGTGAGACCCCCCCCGTCCACCCCCCATAAGGCTGGCCCTGGGCTGGCCAGTATACCACAGACGTGGAAGCAGAAATAACTGTTAACAAAATGGGCAGTTACGATCGCAAATTTTTCCGACCAACGAAAGCAAAAAAGCCTTATCTTTTTCTCCAAGTAACTTTCGATTTTACCAACATTATAAAATTTTCCAATTGTCTAAAGTTGAAGAGTAAAAAAAAAATTATTCCACCTTCCCTCCCCCCTCCAAGAAAATCTAAATTTTCGCCAAGTTGGCAATTGAAATTACATGAATTTTCAACCATCCGTTTAATTAATTATTCATCCCACTTTTTTGTCGAGTTCAACAGAATTTTCCCAATTCGGAGCTTGATTTTTACGATTGGAGGAGACTCCCCTGTCCCACCCGAAATGCCGGCCCTGACTGGAATGAGTTTGCTATCATTCTAGCCGGCATATAGTTGCGTTCCCGCCAAAACATAGTCACTGCTGCGCAAAGGACGGGGCTTCACGCAAAACGGACAATTTGGGCTTCCGCGGAAATTTCTAATCAATATAGTTCACGATTCCGAGCAGCTACCGCCCTGGTTGTGATCTCAGACAATAGATCTTGATTATATATATATATATGTGTTTTATGTGCACTACACAACACTGAACCAGCTTTAGTGACTGAAAAAATGTTAAACAAGAAAATAAAATTCCAAAAATTTCACGATGTCCGCCAAAGCTCGAACAAATGCCAATATGAAATATAGAAGACGCATGGTATCGGAAAGCGCATCTCAGCAATTATACAGAGATGGACCATTGTCAGTTGCTTAGAGGATCAGAAGGCGCCTCAACTGTACATCTTGTCACAGTCATCATTTTCTTCTTCTGATTATTAAATTTCAGAAATAATAAATAGCGAGCATTAAGATGCAAAAGATGGGAAATTTATCTTATCGTAGACAATGATATTGTAATATTATATGATAAATTGTTTTTTATATATATGAGCCATTATTACCCCTGTGAAGGGTAATAATAAGAGCTCATATATAAAGAACAATTTATGATTAAGATACGTTTAATTTTTCTTTAGAAAAGAATAGTTAATGATTCTTTTCATTTTTTGTTTTATACGTTGTTGGAAATCATAAAATTTCCAATTTTTAAAGAAAATTGTTGGCATATTTAAATAAGGCAGAAAAAATATATTTGTTATTCTAGTTTCATCATTCGAAAACATTTCGCGTGTTCGTGGAAAACTATTTTCCAGCATTTGTATTCCATTTTAAGAATGTAAAGTTGTTTTTGGTATTTCATTGCAAATAATGCCTTCAGATAACGCGGAAACTCTCTTTACTACTACTCTGTATAGTGGCGTTCTACTTTTCTTGCATGTAAGTAATTGAAATGCCAAGGAAGCATATATAGTGGGTGCCAGTGCAGATTAAAGACTTCCCTCTGTCGCCAATTGTGGCAACTTCTTTCTAGGTTTTTGCCGTGGAGCAATAACGTTCGGAGGATATCGGCAAGTATAGAGGACCACGAGTGCAGAATACTTCTTTGCCTATTAAGAACATTACCGAAATTACCGATTTGCCAGTTGCCGACTGGCGGACATGGCGGATTTACCTCCGTGTTTCAACGTCGAAAATTAATGGCCGCCGTAGACTGATGATCTTTCGGCAATGTTTACCCAAATAACGGATGCTCCTCAACAATAACTATGATGTCACATTGCTTGCTTTCACCTCAAGTTTAGAGGTTTGGTCAGGCATGACGCTGCTATTCTGCACTGTCCCCTATATAGTGTTTTAATAATAATAAAAAAGTATTAACATTAGTAATAATAATGATGGTATTAAATGCCGAAGTAATTATGTTAGGTTTAATATTATTTAGGTTATTAGATATTATTAGGTTTAATAATGGTTTTTCAGATAGCACGAATGAGAATGAGTCACCATTCTCATTCCTTTTGAGGAACGGATCCTTTTGGGTCGGTTCCCATTCCTTTCTTCACATATCTAGTGGAAACGGAAACGAGTTTTCCCATCATTATATGTCACAATTACATACGATCACATTAGAATTAGATGTACAACCAGCTTATATACACGCATATTGCAAATATATGCAATCGGGTATAGTATAGAATACGGTAAGTGCGCCGGTTTCCGGCAACTATGGCAACTCCGCCACAATTGTTAAGTACAGCAACCGCACTGCAGTTCTGCCATTTTGAAAAGGCAATTTATTTTTGGTACAGAAAAACGTTGAAAAAATGCAATAAGCAGGATAAATTGGGCAACAACCATTACAAAACAATCTTTCATCAATAAAAAACATAATTCTTATATAAACTATTTCTTTTGTGAGTACGTCCTTATTATAGCGGTCCATAAATCAATCGCCCAAAATCAATATTATATTGCAATTAGTATTTTTCACGCAATTAGTACACTTACCCGAATCACAGGAACTGAACTGGGGGGGAGACCTCTCAGCTCGTCGCTTCACGATTCGTGACCGTTCATATCACATTCGATGTGCTCTGCCTGAATCAGTAAAAGGCTGATTTAATATTAAAATAAATAGTACACCAATAAAGTTTTTTTCCATATAAATGTTTTTTATTTATTCTCCTTCCCTAAACGTACTAGAAATAAAATTTTGTTCAAAATGGCAGAGTCGTTGCAGAAATACAGCATGGTTGCCATGTTTCTGAGAAACAGGATGGGGTTGCCATAATTGGCGAAGTTTGCACACTTACCGTATTCTGTATTATACCCACACATTAGAAAACATTTGCCTACGGTTTTGGAAGTTTTTGCAAAAAATGTTTTTGGAAGCTGTGAAAACAAACGACGATGTCATTACATTTCAATTATTCAGGCATAACTCAAAGTCTATCCAGACAGACAGCAAGGGGTTTACCCCAAAGTAGGGGGGTGTGGGGGTCTCCCCCAGTGCTGTCCTGAAGAGAATTGCTGAGAATATGCAGGAAATCTGTTTTGTTTTGTCAAAGCGCTTTTCGGGGCTGCTAACACCGAAAGCCCAGCCCTGCTTAAGATGACATGGCACTGTGCCATGCTGACTGGTCGTCTATTGTCTATCCAAGCCCAAGGTGGCAGTTACCACTGTCATCAGTTTTTCATTCCTCACCTAGCCGTACGCAGGATATTATTTTGAGGCTTGGGGGAGTTCAGGATGTTTTTCCTCATTTGTTTCCCTTCAAGTTTGTAAATGACTAGAAAAAAAAAGGCTGAACTTTGTTGGAAGTTTCCCAAAAACCAGCAAATACAAACACTTGGTTGAGACCTTATGAGTATGTGGCACATACTTGGTATTTTTTATTAGAGTATGTTTAGCATGTATCCTTTGGGGACAGCCCTGGTCTCCCCCCACTAACCCCTCCCTGATATAAATAAGAGTAATTTATTTTCAGGTATGAATTTTGTAAAAAGCAAATACTGCATCACAGGTGTTACTTTCCAGAATAATCCAAGGCAACATTAAAAACTGATGCTATTTCAATTCCAGCCAATTAAAAAAAAAAAATAGTTTTCCCTCTTATTTCTACGTTGCTTTACGGCTCACACAATGCTGGTACTGGGAGAAGTAAAATGGCTGGAGACACTGCGATTTAGGCACATGCACAGTTGAACCACGCCCAAAAAAATCTCAAACCATTTTTACATTTTTAAGAGTGTAGTGGGAGTATTGGCGATGAGCTTGGTAGGGTGAAATTGTTATGCAATTTCCCCTTAACAAAAAATGCATGCTAGATTCACCTTGGTGAATTTTTTCAACTTCGCCAAAACAGATGCCAATGAAAGCATCTGTGAAAATGAAACATTAGTTTTTGTGAGGGGAAAGTAATATGTAAAGCAATGGATGAAAGTCCTGGGTTACACCCAGGGAAACAGTAGAAGTGAGGTGAGTGTTTTAGAGAATAGAAATTTTTTCAAAGGAGAAAAGTACTAAAACAGTGAAAAAGGATGATGTCACAAACTAGGCAACACAAGTTGGGTGTGAACACTGTTAAATTTTGGTGAATTTGGAAGACCAGCCATTCCAGGAAAAACAGGACATGGGTACGAAATTTTCAAATTCACTCTAAACATAAGTATTATATATCAATTTGTATATAAAATTATATAGATTAAAAATATGTAAAAATGGTAGTAAATAAATTTATGGGGGTGTGCAAAAATTAGTGTCAAAGTTGAAGGGAAGTATCAAAAAAAAAAATTGCTACAAATTTTAGAATTAGCAACACCATTTTCTACCACTAGGCTATGTTCCATGTTTTCGTAAAAAAGATTCCAGGTTTTTTACACATCTTGGGCATCACATGTGTAAAAGATAAAGCTTTAATCCGGTAAGCAAAATTTGGTAACAATAAATTAACTTTCATACTATTTTTCTTGTCACACCCATAACAAAATAATAAAGAAGTTAATTTTTAAAATGGAATGTTAGGCCTAATTACAGTTAACTTTGAATTTACTTGATTTAGCATGTTTTTGATCATATGCAATCAATAAATTAAGGTAAATAAGGCAGTAAGTATTTTTAATTGCTGTTACTGGTGTGACATTACCAGTGTTGTGTTACAGGTTTTATTGTGTAACCTGTCCATTCTGCCTACTGTGATGGATTTATGTAGGAATATGACGAGAAACTTACAACCTACTCTGTGATAATAGCGTATATATGGTAAAAGATAATCAATGAAAAGGCTAGTGAATACAAACTATGTTACACAAGTTACTAAAGCTAAAATTATTCAACATCATAGAATTTAAATTGCAACTTTGTTTTAATCATAATTTTTTAATAATAAATGTTACAGATATCTCCATCTTAAAAGACGCCATAAAGTAATTACTTATTATGCATTACAGATCATGGCAAGTGTCCCTGCTGTGAAATGACTTTAAATACCCTTGAGGGCATAGATGTCACCAACGCTTGATAGATAGCCACTAATGCTTGAAATGTGTTGGCATTAATTTCTTCCCAAGCCTCATCCATTGATTGTTTCAGTTCAGAAATAGAGTTGTAATGTCTTCTATTTTTGTACACTTAGGGTGCCAGTATGCCCGACAACTTCTTCATAGGGTTGAGATCTGGAGAAATCATAGGCAAGTCCATTACACAAACTTCATTGTTCAAAAACCATTCTCATGTAGATTCAACAACATGGATGGGGCGTTATCCTGCTGTTGCATGATAGAAGGGCCTCCCAATTTTCCTGCAAATGGCAGGAGATGGACTTCCAGTAACGCTTGGTAGTTTGTAACCTTCATTCGACCACTTAGGAAGGTTAAATTTGTCTTGCCACATGAGCTGAAACCTGTCCATACCATAAGAGATCTTCCCTGTTGCCTTTTAGAAAAGATTACATTGGACTTCAGAATATTATGCCAATAATGGCTCTAGCCATCTGGTCCATCAAGATTAAATTTTTTCTCGTCACTCCAGATGATGTGACGTCTTGCTCACTCCAATCTCTTAACTTCGTGATGAGATTTCAGCTCACATGGTAAGACAAATTTAGACTTCCCAAGTGGTCAAATGACGGCTACAGACTACCAAGCATTACTGGAGGTTCATCTCCTGCCATTTACAGAGAAATCAGGAGGCCCTTCTTTTGTGTACCAACAGGATAACGCCCCCTTCCATATTACTGAATCAATGGTTTATGAAGAATGAAGTTTGTGTAATGGACTGGCCTATGATTTCTCCAGATCTGGACCCTATGGAGAAGTTTTGGTACATTCTGTGTACAAAAATGGGAGACATTACAACTCCATTTCTGATCTGAAACAATCAATGGACAAAGCTTGGGAAGAAATTGATACTAACATATTTCA
>QLNU02015359.1:7282024-7293319 GCA_006491805.2 Dysdera silvatica | reverse complement strand
GAAATGTAAAACTACCGAGATAATGCTTTACATACATTGGGATGGATATAAGAGCTTTGCTACAAATGTTTGTATTTTGGTGAAGCTTTTTATAATAACATCTTTTGGTTTTCATTAGAACTATATCTTCTTGGAACAGTCCCTGCAAATTGTATATGGAAAAGAAGAGTGTATTCCTTATCAGACAACAAGTCTGTTTCCGACGATGCACACCTATGGGATTTTGAAGTACCAAACATTAACATTTAACATGCTATTGTGATAAAAATTCACTTTTTTATTATTCATTCATTCATTCATTCGTATTTTGCTATAGACCAACAAAAAATAAAATTCAACACTAAACTATGATACGCTGAAAACAAAATTTATACTTTACTTCATACACAAAATGTTTCAATAATAAAATTCAGATTTTAATAATTTTTCGGTGGTCTAATTTTTGCATTTTTTTTATTGTAAATCATGACTTTTTTATAAGAAATGAGATGCATATTGAAAGCATTTTCATTCATTATAAAATAAAAATACTTTCGTACAATATATACTACTTTTTTTTTCTGAGAGAAAATGGCAACATTGCAAAATAGGAGCTTTTACTCTTTCGTCAGATTAAACGATGACGGTTGCGGACAGACTTAAAAATAAGCAAAATAAATATCTTCATCATATTTGAGTCTAATTTCCCCTCCTCTAGGTCTAACAGATTGCAAAGATTATATTAATCTTTATAGACTATCAACCTCTATAGGTAATCAGACAGCTCTTTTATTTTATGTACTTATTTATTATGTACTTATTTAGTATTTTCACAATTTGTATCCAATTCTGGGCATTAGAGGAATGGTCAGGTCTTACGGTCTTGTTATTATTGTATCGCTTGTATCGCTATTGGGGCCCCGTTTAGACGAGGGCGACAAACTGAAGTCAAGTTAAAATTTTTTTAATGGACCCAATAGTAAAAAATCTCTTTAAAAAGAGACAAGTTTTGAGAAATGTTTAGAAATACCTTTAGTGAAATTTTTTTAGAGAATTTTGGTCACTTTTATAGGGTATATGGCTCACTGTGCATCTGTGAAAATCTGCTGTTTCAACCGGAGTTGGGGGGGGGAGGGCGCTAAAAAGCAATCCAGGACTCCCGGGTTCAAAATCAACCTCTAGCCGCTCTTGATCGCTGTTCAGAAAGACAGAATATTTAACACAACTCGCGGAATGCAAAAATCCTGAAGAAGTGTTGGACTTCCCTTTTAAGATTGATTTTCTTTAATTTAGAAGTAAGTAATTAAAATTGAATATAAAATTAAACGTCTCTCTATCCGTAACGTACAAAAAAATACAAATTGTTTTTCACAAGTATCAAAGAAGCGAAACGAGGCTAGAAAAATTCATAAGAAGCCGCATTCATGAAAGAAATATGAATACTAAGAAGAAGTTTGGAATAGAGGTAGATATTAGGCGATCTTTTAGTCGTGAATACATCTCAAATGCACATTTTGGATGAAGTGCACGTTACGTTAGAATATATGTACGGGAAAAAAGTTGTATAGAGATAAAGTGCTCCATTCGAAATTTTCGCATGACTTCAGAAAGTTAAATTCGAGCAAAAAAAAAGAATATTCACCGTATAGTTGAAGTGAAATATGAACAAAGATATATCTTTTATGCAACATTCGAAAATGCTCGTTATTGAACAAGGAAATGTACTTCTTTTAGAATATCCACCTGTCTGTCTGTCTGTCATAATGAAAACCTTATATTTAAAATAAACCAAACTCTTACAATCTTTGAAAACAAGGGCAAAATTAAAGTAAAGAGGGGATTTTGTTTTGTTATATCTGCGAAATTATTCGTTTCACCCATACTATCCCATATTCCTATATACAGACGAAATCAGTAATAATAAATATCAGGCGATCGGATAATTTTTTTGCTATAACTGTTATTTGTTCTAACTATTTATCAAAAATCGTACTTTTATATGACTTTTATATATATATATATTTAATGCAGAACTTGTGCTACGTTATGTTGGCTATTGTGCAAGTTTTTAATTTTCCAGGACTGCTGAAAAGCAGCAGGAATGTTTTACGTTTTCAATATGAGAACAATCTGAATGTTATTGAAATTTGAAATTTACTTTATGAGTGGTTCATATTAGTCTTAATATCATAAAAATTAAATCAAAGAGATAAAAATTCGTCCGTTATAGCCGTGAATTCGTTATATCCTTAATTTTTATAATTACATTCCATCATTTGTTTGTTTGTTTGGATTTTTATGGCGCAAGAGCATCTGGGCTATACTGCGCCAAACATGGTAAAATCAAAGACTGTAGTAAAAGCCAGTTCTCTGTAAAAATTTTAAAACGTGCGTATGGTCAGCATGGTCGTTTAAAATGTTAGACAGTGATGAAGATTTAAAAGTAAGATTATGAACAAGGTTAAAATAAGGGCATTGAGTACATTCCATCATAATTAGGTTAAATGGATGACAGATGGATTAGCTAATTATAAGATGAGCGATCCTAAGACCTACTTTTTAATGTCCATCCTTTGAGCTTGCGCAATCCTCCGAAAATGCTCATCATTGCTGAAGTGCATTTCTGGGATAGATTTGTAGAAGATCCTCTGACAACTCGTGGTAGGATCTGTCTTATGATAGAGTTGATAAAATCCAAGATTTCTTTCTCTTCATCTTTGAACGATTTTGCAACAATGGTTGTTGCGGTAGGAGTCATCGGTGTCGTTTCAATTGGGTTGGCATCGGATATGGCAGATGTTATCGTCACTTCGTCATGAAGAGGCTCTCTGAATTGCTTAGAATTAGCCATTTGTGTTACATATCCATCCATAGTAGCATCATTAACTGTTGTGTCCCCATGTATCAAGCAAACTATACAGATCCAAATAGGAATTATTACAACCTCACGCATTGTAAAACTATGTATGTAATGTTCTTGTTATATATGCTACGGGAAATGAAACATCATCGCCTTTAAAAGATAATTTAAATGTGAATGCACAAGAGAGGCTAATCTGTTCATAGTTCCATTTGCAATTGAACTGCCATCACTTCTGCACTGAAGGAAATGTATCTCAAATCATTTTCTCTTCGCAATTGAAAAGAACTTTCCGTAGTTTTGTCAAAATATAAAACCAAGGTTACTTGATTTCCTTCAGACAGATAAACACGAAATAACAAGGAGGAAAATGTTATGAATCCATAGTTTTTGTCACATGAGTTGACTCTTCCTCTTCGTTTTCCTTGTCGTTAGTTTTCTGGAAGAAATGGTCGAAAATAACATTTCTCACGTGCTAAGAAAACCAAACTTAAAGTAAAAGCTCAAAAAGTCAATCCATATACAATACTACCTATATTGTCATATGATAGGCAAATGTTGACAGTATTATCAATATGTATGCAACGTTATTAAGCATAATACATGTATGCGGCATTACCATTTGACTCGTTGTCTTATTCATGAGGTATTAAGGCACTTGAAATTACAAGTAAACTCTAAAATAATGAGCTATCGTGAAGAAATTTTATTTCAAAATAGCAAAAATTAAGGAAAACAAATTGTAAAAGGTATGAAAATGACACAAAGAAAATTTGAAACAAGGAATGAAATAAGGAAAGAAAGGTTGAAATAAAATAGAGGAGAACAATTTAAAAGTGATATGCATGAAGCAAACTGCACCTCGCATTCAATAGTGTGAGTTAATGATATATAATTTTCCACTTTTGCACTCCTGTTCCCCATTAGCATACATAGGGAAGTTAGGGAAGGATTTGTCCTTCCTGCAGACAATTTAATCCCTCTAGGAAAACAAAAATTATAAATGAGGGCTATTTGCAGAGCACTTGGTAAGGGAGACTCTCACCTAAACCTTGAAATTAGTTATTTCAATGTCCTTTCCTCCTGCTCACTTTAGTTTGAGAGTAATTTTATTTATCAAAATATAAATTCACCCGCATACATGCTTATAGTTTGAAAGGAGACTGTGGCAAAATAAAAATAAATAAATGTTTATGTGACAATAAAGAAAAATTCAGCATTAAACCAACGAATTTCGACGCAAAGTTTCGAATCTTCTTTAACTATATATTTTATTATGAATTGAATACAAGGAATGAAAATTAAAAAAATTTAAAAAAATTAAAAAATTAAAAATTAAATTATGAATTGAATACAATTTAATGAAAATCATATGAAAAAAGCTGTATAAAAAGTGAAAAAAAATCTTTTTTCATATAACTATGTTAGTTATTTGTATCTTATAACATAAGGCAGGTCGTATCAATTATCTTTCATGATGTTATTAATATTCCCTAAGAATAGATTTATATTAGTTATTATAGTGGCCCTAATCATAACGAAATTAGTAATAACGTGAATCCGGTTATAACGAGATGCGATATGACATTTATTTAGTTGTATTTAAAACATACAGAACGATAACCCTGTTATAGTGAGCAACAGAACCGAATTAATAACGAGAGGCTCTAGGCTAAGGCTCCTGTAATCAGAGCCGATGCATCCCCCATCTTGTTTCCCATTTCGCTTTGTTTCTAATCTGTTGACCATGGGACGGTGGGAGTTCGTTGCGGAAATAATATTCTAAACTCTTTAAAATTGGTGGATGCGCGTTAGCAAGTTGCACAAATCAGTCAAGATAAGATTTAGGATAGTTAGATTTCTACCTGGGAAAGAAAGACGAATTAAATGGACTATAAATTGCGGAAGAAAAGACTGGGAAACTAATCCTCAAGCGCAAATATGCATTGCAAGTATCCTATGTATTTCATTTATGTTGTTCTCATTACGTCTTGACAATTTTATGACTCGTTTGTTTAATGGATCCCATGTATTTGCTTTTGTTGTGCATACAGTTTTAATATACACTGCCAGAAAATGAAAAAAAGAACACCAAGAAGGAATTGCTGGATGGTTATGAAATTTGCATATGTTAATGGGGTGGAGCACAAGTGGACGTGATTTTAATTTCAGGATCAACCAGTTAACGCTTACGCCAAAACATGCTATAATATGCAAATTATAGTCGGTGGTATTTAAGGAGAAGGGCGAAGTGGGTTTAATCAGTAGTCGAATTATAGACACTTGCGAAGACTCTGAAGAAGCTACAATGCCTGGTCGTGGAAGACCTATACAATTTCAGTAGTTATCGAACTTTGAGAGAGGTCGTCTAGTGGGATTCCATGAGGCCGGTTGGTCGTATCGTCGTATTGCGGAGCGAATTGGACGGGAAGTATCGGTGGTGGTACGTACATTGGTGGCGTAGATGGTTCAAAGAACATTCCCACACGAGAAGACGTGGAACAGGGACTCACAGACGGATTGCTGAGAGGACAGATTGACGCATAAGAAGAGCGGCGTTGTCAAGCAGAACATCACTTGCGTCTCAAATTCGAGCTGCCGTTGCACTTGAGGTGACCGTATGAACAATCTACAATCGTCTACTGGAAGTAGGACTACGTGCACGTGTACCTCTGGCATGTATGTATGACTCTAACCCAAGGTCGGGAACGGCTGCAGTGGTGCCGCCAATGTCTACAGTGGAGAGTGCAATAACGATTGGTCGTTTTCAGCGATGAAAGCGATTTTGTTTGGGAGCCTCAGATGGCCGTATGCTTATTCGCAGACGCACAGGGGAGTATCTCCACCCTTCTTGCATCCGCCATTGACACACAAGGCCTACACCTGGTCTTCTCGTATGGGGAGCGATCAGCTATCACTCCCGTACAGAACTAGTGTTTGTACCGGGCACATTAAACAGCACTCGGTATATCCGAAGTATCATTCAGCCAATTGTTGTGTCATTTGTAAGGTTGGTTCATAATGGTGTCTTCCAGCATGACAATGCCCGCCCACACACGGCACCTGCAACGCAACGTGCACTTCAAGGTGTGAGACAACATTCATGGCCTGCACGTTCACCGGACTTGCCGCCATTGAGCACGTGTGGAATTGTATGGGACAACGACCAACCGGCCTCACGGAGTCCTACTAAACAACTTCTCTCAAAGTTCGATAACTGCTGAAATTGTACACGTCCAGGCATTGTAACTTCTTTAGAGTCTTCGCAAGTATCTATAATTCGACGACTGATCACGTCCACTTTGCCCTTCTCCTTAAAGACCACCGACCATAATTTGTATATTATAGCATGTTTTGGTGTAAACGATAACCGGTTGATCCGGCAATTAATATCACACCTATGTGTGCTCCACCCAATTAACATATGCGAATTTTATAACCGTCCAGCAATTTGTTCTTAGTGTTTTTTTCTCATTTTCCGTCAGTGTATGTATATAGGATAAGTTAGGGTGAGTGAGGAATACAAAAAGAAGAGATTGGCAAGTGCTCTAACATTTTTGACTCTTTACAAGAAGGAAGGTGATGACTTTTTGAGTCATATCGTCACAGGAGATGAGACATGAGTATCACACGTGACTCCTGAATCAAAACAAAGAGCGATGAAGTAGCGAAACGCATCATCGCCGGTTAAAATGGAATCAAAATAGACAGTTTCAAAGCGCAAGATCATGGTAACTGTGTTTTACGACAGACAGGGTGTTTTGTTAGTAGATTTTTTGCCGTAAGGAAAAACAATTAACTCAACTTCCTACTCTGAGATCTTAAGAAAGCTTCGTCGAACAATCAAAAATGCTGTCAGCGAGTATCGCACTGCTTTATGACAATGAAAGGCTACATGCTGGGATCAAAACTAAAAATCTGACTGAATCTTTTGGCTTGGAAGTATTCGATCATCCGCCATATAGTCCAGACCTTGCGCCTAGCGGCTACCACCCTTCCGCCATCTGAAGACCTTCTTGGGCGGCAGGCGTTTAGACACTGATGATGAAGTGTAAACGATCGTGAGTAACTGGTTATCATCACAGGAGGCAGAGCTCTATGACGACGGTGTCCAAAAACTGGTAGATCGTTACGATAAATGTTTCAATCGTCAATGAAATTATGCAGAAAAATAGAGAATTGTATGTAAATTCAGAAACTGAATGCTTCTTTTGAAAAAAATACATTTACTTCATTTTTATTGCAAAACGGACCTTACTTAAAAAAATATATAACTCTCGTATATTTGCATAGTTGAGTCATGCATATTGAACAATAATAACGCTCAATTAAATCTAAGCTGTTCAGTTTCAAGTGTGTGGAAAACGCACATATTCGAAATATGTACTTCCACGATTTAACGTTGGACAACAAAATGTAATTTGAGCGTTATTATTATACAATATATATATATAATTTGTGCCAGTACAAATTTAAATCTATTGTGACATACATTTTATCATCATTAATTATAATTCATGATGCTGCAGTGATGAAAACATGATTCAACCACATAAATTTCCCTTTTATGTGGAGTTCCCTTTATCAAACTTGATAAAGGGATCAGTAGTTCGCGAAATGTCACAATATTTTTGTTAGGTTGTTGGAAAGTTTTACTTATTCTTTTTCCATTTCTTTCTACTTTATTTTCTTTTTATTTATCGTTCTTTCTTTTTCTTTATTTCTTTAACTTCTAATTCATTTTCCTCCTTCTGTTACTTTTACTATTCTTATTTCCGATTTACTTTTCTACTTTCTTTTCACTTTCTATTTACTTTTCTACTCTCTCCTTTTTTCTATTTACTTTTCTACTTTCTATTCTTTTCTACTCTCTCCTTTCTTCTATTTACTTTTCTACTTTCTATTTTCTTTCTATTTCATTTTCTACTTTCTTTTTTCTTTCTATTTTATTTGCTTTCCTTTCTTTTTTTATTTCGCATTCCGAGTACTGACCAAAATTTAACTCGTTATCCATTCTGAAACACTAAGGTAAAATGAACTTAGATTTCCCGAACCGTTTCATTGCTGCAAGATTATTTGATTACATTACTAGAATGCAACAGCATTTTACCACTTGAAATAATACTTCGTTTCCGAAATATTATTTGTGACCTTCCCGGCTTTTCGAGTTTAGTGGAATTCCTTTATTCCCAGTAATTCGGTCATTCATACATTACTATGATGCAGTAAGCTTTGGTGATCGTGTTGCGATTCTGACCAATCAAAACGTGAGCAAAATATTTTATTTACGTCGTGCACGTGACCTTTTTGGTAATTTCGTGACAATTTAATAACTTCTTTTACTTTCTGAGGCTTATTTTCAGATGCACGGGAGAACGTCGCCCACGTTATGTAATAATTCTGCAGAATTACATAGAGTTTCTGGATATAATGCCTGATGCAATTAGTACCACAAAAGATAGTTTTGATGACAAATTGAACACTTTTAAATATTCTCTATCAGAAGAAAGGTTTCTGTCAAGAATCAGCATGTCGAACATGAAGGGGCCAATTACTGTACTTAGTCTTCAACCTTTGTGGGCTTTTCAATCTCCGCAGTTAGCTATTAGATGCTCATGTGCATACCAAGAGGAGTAAATGCAACTATACTCATGGCAAAGCTAATATGGAACACTGACAAGGCGTAGAGCAGCATGATTCAGCCAGTACGATATAATTCGCCCTTTCTTACGTTAACAGAGTTAATAGAAGATACATTTTGCATATAAAACATTAAAATAATGCTCAAATACATAAAATATAGGCATACTTGTGCAATTAAAATCTGGTATTTATTAAATTTAGAAAAAACATTCATTGTAGCGAGCGATGACGTCATTTAAGTAACTGACCACTCAGAGGACTTCGTTTGCTTGGCAGGAAATTTGGCGCCTGGAATTTTGGCAACCGCGTTTTTCTGCATTCCAAATTAGGCGATAAATAGCCTAATAACGTTGAGGGCTACCTCATTTTTCGCCAATTTGTGAACGAATACATGGGCGTGAATAGGCGGCCATAGCCTTAATAGTGTAACAGGTTAGCTATGCTGCGAGTATAGTTATGCCGGATTTGGGGAAAATCAAGGCCAAAAATCCCTTTCACTTGCTTTTCTTTTACAGCCTAAGTATAAGTATTACTGAGTTAAGAGCTGCAGTTTCCCCAAGACATCCAAAACTCTGTAGCTAAGCAAACCAAACCCCAGAGGACCGTGGCCAGAAAATGGAACGTGTTCCACGGCGCCAGTTGGTGCCAAACCAGCGTAAATGGCACTATAGGAGAATACGTTACCTCTACACTGACACAAAGCAATGGACTTACATTTTCAGAAGGAATTTGGACCTGTTAAGATATAGGGAACCAACCCTCTGGAATATAGCGAGAAGCTAGTTGGTGTTTTTTTTTATACGGTTGGAAGTTGACCCTGGAAAATGGAATGTTTAGGGAAAGAGTTGCCACTGCTCATAAGCGTACGCAGAAAGTTGGCGATGAAGGGGATTATAGGGTTAATGTGGGGGGGAGGGTTATAGGGCTGCAACTCACGTGCATGTTAAATATACAAAATTTCATTGCAATGGGGGGTTACAACCCCCATCAACACCCCCTGCGTACGCTAATGCTCCATTCGTGTCGTTTAGATCAGAAAGACAGTTGTGTTTAAATTACTTTTTCTAATAGTTATATTATTTTCCTCATCTTCCTTATCACTTACATATTATTATGGATTGTTGCGTTATTACTGGTACGTGTTAATTTACTAATACTATGTTCATATAATTCATGGCACAAAGGCCATAAAACATTTTAGTCTATGGATTAGTTGGATTAGGTAACTGCAGTAGTTAAAGTTTCATTCAAAGACCTAAGAACTTTCCACAAATCTTTTTAAGATGAATGCCGGGAAATATTTCTCATCATCGCCGATGATATGTTATTATTAGATGATAAATTGATTTAATTTTATATATGACATATTGTTATGCTTCACAGGGTTAGTACAATTGCCAAATGGCCGGCATACATAGCCACTGGGGCGTATTGTTTGTTGCTCCCAAAGAAAAGAATGATTTCACGGTGCCTGGCGGGAACCGAACCCACGATCTGTTGGTAGCCGGACAAGGGCTCTTCCAACTGAGCTACAGGCGACCGATCATCCTCCCCTCTGCGAGCATACATAAAGCTTCATTATAAACGAATTTCGAAATGCATGGATTGGTTTTTAAATAAAATCAACGTTAAAGAAGCAAATGTCCGAAAAGCAGGATTAACATTCTTTCAAAGACGGGAAATCTTTCTCATCATAAAGGATGATGTGATAATATTAGATGATAATTTTTGTTATATCATCATCATCATCATCATTATCATATTCAACCATTATCCGTCCACTGCTGGATGAAGGTCTCTCCAAATGCTTTCCACGCAAGTCTATCATGAGAAATTCGCTACCACCTTACCCCAACCTGTTTTCTTATTTCATCCACACATATAGTTTGAGGGCATTTTCTAGGTCTTCGGTGGTCTCTTCGAATCTAGTTCAGAATTTCTGCTGTCCAACGTTGATCAGTTCTTCTTGCAATATGCCCAGCCCATCGCCATTTCAGCCCTTTTACTTTAACAATGATGTCCTCTACTCTAGTTTGCTCTCTCACCCAAGTGTTCCTTTTTCGATCTCTCCTAGTTATTCCAAGCATGCACCTCTCCATGCTCCTTTGCGTTGTCTGTAACTTTCGTATTGCTCCAACTGTTAGACTCCATGTCTCTGATCCATAAGAGAGGACTGGCAATACACACTGGTTGAAGACCTTTCTTTTTAGACACAAAGGCAATTTCCCCTTCAGGATAAAACTGTTTCTTCCAAATGCACTCCAGCCAAGTTTAATACGTCTGTTGAGTTCTTTCATAATGTTGCCATCCATTGAAATCAGCTGGCCAAGGTAAATATATGAATCAGCAATTTCTAGCTCAATGTTGTCAACTTGTATTTTTGTTTCCTCTACGAAATTATTGAACATGATCTTAGTTTTTTGTAGGTTCATCTTGAGTCCAACTTCTTTACTTCTAGTTGAGAGCTCCTGTACCATGTCTTGGAGTTCTGATGGGTTCGTTGAAAAAATAACAATGTCATCAGCAAACCGCAAATGATTTAAATATTCACCATTTATTTTTATTCCCTTGTCATTCCAATTTATCTGCTGAAAAATCATCTGTAAAGCTGAAGTAAAAAGTTTTGGAGAAATGGTATCTCCCTGCCTCACACCTTTACCAATTTTGATAGCTTCGGTATCTTTATGTAACCGAAATTTTGCACTTGCATTTTTATACACACGTTTCACCATGTCAATGTACACATCCTCGATGTCTGCTGATCTTAAAGAGTTGATGACTGCTGACGTTTCGATAGAGTCAAAGGCCTTCTC
>QLNU02015359.1:7258590-7272404 GCA_006491805.2 Dysdera silvatica | reverse complement strand
TGGCTTTGAACGGATATTTTACAATTATTGTTACTAAATTTAACAAATATGATAGCCGATAACTATTGTATTGGTCGCCTCCCTGCATCAGTAAGTGGAAACAGAATATAAATTAATGTGTGTATTTAATGTATAAAACATATTTTTATTATATATGTAATTAAATTAATCAAATTTAATTTTTAATCCAAAATCGGAATATTAAGCGAAGTATTGAATAAAGAAAAGAAAATGAAACGGAATGCTCAGAACCTTCCGTGGTATACACCAATATGCAAGATACGCAATATGTACCAATATACAGAAATGCAACAGGAAACTCAATCGACAAATGTTGTTAGTAGGGATTAAAATGTTATACGAAGTTATACAATAGATAAACAATACAATGATGACAGAATGTACAAGTTGCATCGATTTTGTAAGTTTATTCCTCTTATTTTCGATTGCATAAATTTTGTACATTTATTCCTCTCATTTTCGAATCTAATACCAGGTATTCTTTTCTTCTTGGCTTTCGGTTGATTTCGAAACTCAAAGCAAGTTTCAGCTAGCTTTCACAAATCTTTCAATTCTTGACTAGTTAAACTTCATTTCTAATTTGAAGCTTTCCTTTCATAACGTTTCATCAGAAAAAATAAAAGTTACAAAAGAGAAAGGTGGAGAAAGAGAGCGTAAAATGTTGAAGCTTTTCCTAAATATAGTCCAAGAGACAAAACTCCCAATATGGTAGTTAGTATTCTGTTTGAGGAATTTTGAAAAGTAAAAATGACTTTGCTGAAGACCCTGCTTTAAAATGAAAAACTCGGCAGGAAGGAAAGGCGAAGGGCAAAGTTGTCCAAGTTGAGAAGACCACGCTAGAACAGTTGACAAAGCTAGGCCGATGAATACCCGAATAACAGAGACATTTAATTCAGGAAGTGGAGGAGTTTGCAAGAAAATTTGGGGAGTGGAATTCATAGTCACACGGGTGGTTGGGAAGGGAAGGGAATAGACTAAAGATCGCATTTAATAAGGCAAAAGGAGGTAATATGGCGTTGACAAGAAGTTTACTGAAACGTAGTTTCAAACATTTTGACGTCTCTTTTGTCTGAGAAGATTCTCTGTAATCTTTATAAGGAGAAGTGAAACTGTGTTTATATTATGGTGTTTTATGTGACAGCATATGCCATTCTAAAATGGCATTGCTTACGCAAGTGGGAAAAATCAGACGTTTCTTATTCTTTGGCCGAAGGAAATGACAGGATTAACACAATGATGATTAGAATTTGCGGATCATGTGTCCATGAGGAACTACATGTGAGACATGAGTATCAAAATGCGACTTATGAAGAACTACATGTAATACATGAGAATTAACGTGTGACTTATGAGGAATTACATGTAACACAGGAGAGTTAACATGCAACTAATAAAGATCCTGCCCATAAGGATCATTGTCATTATGACTTATGAAGATCAGTGCCATCATGACTCAAGAGGATGATTGGCATCATGATCCATTGATCCATGAGGATTACTGAAATCATGACCCATGAGGATCACTGAAATCATGACTCATGAGCATCATTGAAATTATGATCCATGAGAATCACTGAAAGCATGACCCATGAGGTTCACTGAAATCATGATCCATGAGGATCATTGGCATCATAACTCATGAGAATCTTCATGTAAAAACGATGTATATTAGTTACCTGCACCAGTATTTTCAGAAACATGCAGACCAGAGCTTTGTTGACTACTACCAATAATTGTTTCTTCGCTGCTCATGTTGATGACTTTGGAGAGAGTTGCTGTGCATTTCAGCCTCATCTCCTCTCTTTGAAAATGTCTAGACCTAACTGTAAACCGCAGGCCAAGTATGGATGTTTCTTGATCATCTGGATAGCGCACATGAGGATAGTACACCAGGAATTCTTGCCTTACCTGCCAGAAACAGAACATTAATAATTTAAATTCAAAGCTAAGGAAAAAAAAATCAATAAAGTTGATTCCTGCGCATTTTCGGCCTTACGTCAACGTGGTGGTAATATTTTATGGTACTGTGCCGTAAACATGAGTTTGATTCTAATGGTATCTTACGGCCAGTGCTATTTTCCCTGCTTACCATAATTTGGAGTTTGATTCTCCTCCGGACAAGAGAGATGCGGATTACTCAAAGCATTCTAATTCTGACATAGCGTGTCTCTAGTTGTCCTTAACCCACATAATTACACATTAACAAACAAAACAGATACTTGTTTGATAGGGTAGGTAATAAATAGGTAAAAGCATAATCACGGTTTAAAATTATAAAAACTCGTTAACAATTGTTTCAAGGGATTGACACAATCGCCAATGATTTTTTATAATTTTCATCTGTGACGGACTGTAGAAAACGAAATGAAGATTCACCAGGAAGTTCCATAGAGTGAGAAGATTTTGTTACTGGAGTAGTTTTTATTATCAAAATAAATAATAACGTTCCAGGATGTTGTCACTGCTGTGACGGACTGTGTTTTCACCTATTTATATACTTTTCACAGTGTGTTTGTCGCCAATCCTATACTTTAGTGTAGATACAATTAAAAGAATTAGAAATTTAGTTGTTATTTGGAATATATGAGGAAATGTCATCACATAGGTATTAAGGAATAAGCATTTTTATCAGTCGATAGCAGATTGATAATTATTTGTAAACAAAATTATGATATCATGCTTAAACATTATGACGTGTGACGCTATCGGGCATGAAAACTGCATACAATTATTTAAGGTGTATTACATATAAGTCATAATGCACATGAGGTTTTGAGAATACTTCGGTCCCAGTTGACGACCAATCATTTTATAAACTATAATACAACGTATAATGTCCATCACTTTACTAACACAAACTGAAAATGGCAGATTTTTTAGCAGAGGTAAATTCGTATTTAGCAGAGGTGTTTCGTATGGCGCAAGAACAGCAAAGGTCAGGCTGTGCTTGGCCTACAGTTTTGCAAGAAATCCGAACCTTTTACGGCCGAGAGAGCCAATTCCCAGAAAGAAGTTAGTTAGCATTTTTTCTTTTTTTGGCATCGTTGAAGGTGGGTTGAATCCCGATTAGCGCGCCCTAGGCCCGAACGCGCTACCACTAAACCACTACAGCGCTAGTAGAGATAAAATAATGTGAGCCCTTTACGGTGCAAGGATTGTAAGGATTATGCTGCGAGAGACAAAATAAAGTTGGGCCATACTACGCCTTGCAGTAAACAGATGCACCTAACACTATTTAGCTAGTAACAATTGAACTATATTCACTAAATTTTTTGTACTGAAAATACATTCCCGAAACAAAGGTTTATGGTACAATTCGGAGAGTATATCGAAATTCTAAAATTTTATGATATACATAACGTTTGCAAAATTATTTAGATCATTTTGACCTCGGTAAAACTATACAGACATTAACATTATTTAAAAAATAAATAAATAAATAAATAAATAAATAAATAAATAAATAAAATAACTCAGTAAGCATAGCATTCACGAAGCACCTTGGATGACAGTACCATTGCAAACGCAATTTGGACAACACTATCATTATAAAAGTAATCTGTGGATCGCAACACACGCAACATTGGCAAAGCTCGGTGGAGGATTTCTAAGTAGGTGTGCAAATTATATTCCTAGGGGCGATAGCGGAGGACTCAAAAATAATCATTAGTTAAACAAAATTATTGGTTAAAATATGAATTTGAACAAAATTGTAAAAAATCATCTTCGCATATAAAATAGTGAGTACGTTGATATGCTAGCTGATATCACAGTAATAATTGCATCCCAGTAGTCATACATGCGGCTTTCAAATTTGTTAGATTTGGGTTTGACTTGAATTAAGTTTAGCTTGCCGTGAATATATCCCGGGGTGGCGCCAATCGCCTACCATGGGGCCAATACGTTCAAACGAATGCCACTTTTCAACCCATATATATGCAGCTTAAAAAACTTTCAGACGTCACATGGTAAGAAAAATTGAATGGTGGGACTTTGAAATAAGAAAATGCAGTGATGATTGCTTCAAAAACAACAAATTTTACTTACAGCCTTATCATTGATAAACCAGAGTAATTCAGCAGCGGGCTTTGATTTGGCTGACGTACAATTGACGTCTACAGTTTCACCCATTTGGTACTTTGGCCTTCCTCCTGAGATGACAGGACCATCACCAATGACAGCTGAAAAACAAAGCCCATTGGAAATATACAAGTTTAATAGCTTTAAGCCACATACACCTCAAGTGTGATTAAAATTGCTTTCAAGTATAGTTCTCTAGAAAACAACGTAACTCCAGACTAACATGTGGCTTGATGTATTGTTGTTACTAATTATAGAAAGAAATATAGTATGTGGTTTAAACATCCATCCATCCAGTGGCGGAATAACGTTTTTGAGGCCCCAGTAAAATAGTTCAAAAGGATCGTCTACAAGAGAACACGTCTCTGGAGACCCCCTAGCTGGCGGAGGCCCTTGGGCTACAGCTCCTAAAGCCCATGCGTTAATCTGGCACTGCATCCATCCATCCATCCATCTACGAGGGCGAATCAGAAAGTCTTTGCCCCTATTTTTTATTAGCCAAAATAAGGTATATACAGATAATTACAAATATGCGTACTATTCTACGTATCTTACACTATTTTTCCACATAGTCCCCCACACCGGTTCAGACATTTGTCCCATCGCAGCACTAAATTTGAGATGCCCCTGTGGTAGAATTCGTCCGGCTGACTGTGGAACCACCGTCGGACTGCTGTCTTGGCTTCATCGTTGCACGTGAATCGCTGTCCTGCCAGGAACTTCTTCAGCGGACCGAAAACGTGGAAATCACTAGGGGCGAGGTCCGGACTGTATGCAATCAGAACCGCCGACAAGCTCCGGTCATTTCACTGGGAGAGTCTGGACCACCCACCATACAGTCCGGACCTCGCCCCTAGTGATTTCACATGCAGCGATGAAGAAGCAAGACAGCAGTCTGACGGTGGTTCCACAGTCAGCCGAAGGAATTCTACCACAGGGGCATCTCAAATTTAGTGCTGCGATGGGACAAATGTCTGAACCGGTGTGGGGACTATGTGGAAAAATAGTGTAAGGTACGTAGAATAGTACGTATATTTGTAATTACCTGTATGTACCTTATTTTGGCTAATAAAAAATAGGGGCAAAGACTTTCTGATTCGCCCTTGTAATTAGAAGGATATGAGGAAATGCGAACGTTAATTAGTTAATTATATAAATAGCGCTTTAATCAGTAATAGTATAATACTGATATAAAATTGTTTTATTAAAAATAACGTCATATTACCAGATTTAAAAATTCAAGGAATGGGGGAATATCGTTAAAGTATAGACATGGCGTCCATAAGCTAAAGAGTTTATAAATAAGTAAAGTGTTTATGTTTTACGGTGAAAAAACAGCGAGAGTCATGTTGCGCTGGGACTTAATTTTTCTGAGGAATCCGAACTTCTTAAGGCCTAGGGAACCAAGCCCCGGACTACAGTGAGCAGTTAGTTGGTAAGCGTTCTGTTTTGACACAATTGGGAGTCGAACTCGAATTAGTCTTAAGTCAGGTGACCGCGTTACCACTGCACAATCGCGGGACCTAAACCATCAGATTGATAGCAAATTGCTACCTAAATAATATAATATATTATCCTTTTAATATTTTAACTATATTTTAAAAATCTTTTCGATTTTCCCATTCGATTGAGAGACCCAAAGTGGTGCTTATTGTAAGGAATGTCACCCATTGTAATCTCATAGTAACGGACTTAGACGATTTTTATGTTTTTGTCTTAAAAAATTTCTGTGGACGAACTTGCAGTACTGACGGCTTAAATGGATTTTGGTATCACCATACACTTACAAACCCATGGGTTTGTAAGGGGCCGGTGGGGCTCAAACCCATGGGCGCCCACATGGAGGTATAGGGAGGGGCTAGAGCTCTCATGTGGGTATTTAAAAATTTGTTTGTCCAATTCTGCTATGCATTTATTTCCAAAACAGTTTTAAAAGTCTCATTTTAAAATAATTAATAATTTAATTAATAATTAAAATTACTAATTATCAAGCAGTATCAATTATTTTTGTAGCATTTTAGTATCTTGTACATTCATTAAAATGTTTGACAGATTTGAATGAGGTTGGGATTTTTCTCATCCCTTCCTCTCCCTAGAACTATTACTTACTATACGTGTACTACGACCTAAAACTTTTCTCTTTCGATGTCAAGCCTATCGGTAATTACGATATATGAAATTAAATACGATTTAATGATGACATAAATAACGTAAGTTAAGAAACGATATTTTAAAATTTGAATTTTAGCAAAAATCCCCAAAACAAAATTACGGTATTATGAAAGAACCTTTATATAACATTTTCGATGAAGATATATATTGTTATATAATACTTTTGAAGGTATGTGTTTCTAGACAATACCACCTTCACAGGAGTTACATACTTACTTCTACATAGTGTTTTATAGCATAGAGAATAGTAGTATCACTTCTGATCTCTTCGTTATAAAAGTTTTGGTTTATTTTTTGTTCTCCAATTTTAAACACGCACATTGAAAAAGGAAGTACATGGGGGAATAATTAAGGAAAATAACCCCATTCACTCACATTTCGGTTCCCATCAGAGTTGTATTTTACGTCACATGTTTTACTACATGTGCAAGTGAAGAGTCAATGCCTTGAAAACAAGGCAGTTGTTTGGAGCGCCATGTTTTACATTGACGACAGACGCTTGAGCAGTAAACCGAATTTTTTGCAAAACGTAAGCATATGTAATTTTTAATCAGGGCTGTCCCCAAAAGGTACACAATGTGTGTACCTTTTGCGCCGCATACACTCAAGAAATTTTGAAAAATACCAAGTACGCACCACGTACTCTCAAAGAAGTTTTTACATTTGCTGGTTTTTTGGAAACTTTCACCAAAATTCAATCTTTTTTTTCGTTAGTCATTTACAAACTTGAATGTAAACAAATGAGGAAAACCCCTGTGAATCCACCAAGCCTCAAAATAATATGCTGCATACGACCAGGAGAGGAATGAAAAACTGATGAAAGTGGCAACTGCCACCTTGGGCTTGGATAGACGATAGACGACCAGTCAAATGCCAGTCAGCGCGGCGTGGACATAACCAAGTCCAATAACTCCGCAATTACAAGTTATTAAAAATAAAAAAAGTAATTAAAAAGTTTAAATTAAGACAGCACCGTCTAATCTCATTATTTTTCTTCAGAACAGGTTTATGTTTAATATATTAATATATTTTGCACTTAATTAATAAATACGTTTGATACCTCTTAAACGCACACACATATGCCGACAAATTGAATTTCTGAACAGGATATGTGAATATTTTAATTCGGTTTCGAGATAGACCATAAATGCATGAACGTGAATTTAACAGAAATAGTAAGTCTTTTGGAAATTGCTAATGGAAATTGCCAAGGAGCAACGATCACTTACTATGTTAAATCGAAGATGATAAAATCTAACTTTTTATCCAAAGTAGTTTCTCCTTTATACGTATAAGAAATTATAGTTATAGTTTAATTAACAGAAATTAAGCAAAGCCTAATCAAACGTACATTAAAAATCAACTTACATTTAATGGAAAAATTATTATAAAATTTCCTTATACCGTTCCAAAAGAATAAGCAGCGCCCATTTTTTGCATTTCAAGTTTTGTGCATTCAGTTTGCTTCAGAAATGCTGGTTTGAAAGTGATTACAACGCTTGAAAATTACCTGAAGCTTTTGCATGATCGCCGACTATGATTTCTTCGCTACTCATGGAATAAGCTTGAGAAATAACTGCTGTACATCGAAGTTTCATCGCTCCGTGCCAGAAATGACGCGGCTCCGCGACGAACCGTAGACCCAGGATTGAAACTAAAAGTTTATCTTGATGTCTGGTTGGATTGTATCGAATTTCAAATTCTGTTGGTGCCTGGAAAACGAATGTTTAATCGGACAAGAGGAAAAATAATAGAACTATTTACTTTAAATTGCATATATGCAGGATACAATAGTTTTTAAAACTAGGTCCAGTATTTATACAAAAATATTTAATAAAATTTAGTAATAATGATAAAAATAATTATATGTAGAAACGACAAACTTAGTGATATATATATATATAAATGAAGAATCAATAAATTTAGGCAGATCATATTTGGTCTGAATTAGAAAGAAGAATTGGACCTGCAATGTACAAATATTCATTGGCGTTATGAGCCAATAATCATGGGTTAAACAATGTTTTAAAGATCCAACATTCCCCATTCAATGCAGACATTATACAGGAAGACCTGTTTGTTTATAACCATCCATGTGGCAGAGATTTAAACAAATTTTTTGTTTGAAAGAGACAAAAAATAGAAAGAAATAGAAAGTCGTATATACATCTCACATCAAAGTAACACTGTTGAATAACTTACAAGTAGTAATTCAACAAACTCAGTTCAAGTAATACCACAAATGTAAAAAAAATATAGATGAATTTATTCAGTGTCAGAAACTTTTCATTTTTAAACATTTTTAGCCGAGTTTTTGCAAGCATATTTTATTAATAATAAAATAGGAAGTGGTTAAATTACCTTGTAATAGCAGTAATGTAGAAATTAAATTCAAACTCGTAACTAAAAAGATAGCACATGATCAGTTGAAGGCAGTTTTGAAAGTGTCGCCACATGTTACAAACCAAGCAATACCAGATATCCAAAAGGAGTAATGAACAGGTGCTTCCATCTACATTTGAGCGATTAGATGTATTTAATTGCAATGATTATTCTTTATATGAAACATTTAAGATTTCTTTCTAGCGATGAAATTTGCAAATGTTTTATTTATATAGTTCATTGGAAAACCATTTAAAACCAAACATTTTTTAAAAGATCTTAAGCCTTCAGAAATGGCTTCAACTCTATTTGAAAGCACTTTCTGTCTGGAGGGTTCACCTAAAATCAAATTTTTTATAACATGTTTTCTGAGACATGTGTCATATTGCAAGTACTGAACAAAAGCAAATAAAAATTGTTTTCTTTTATCGCATATTTGAAAGACAAATCTATATTTTCATTGATAGTAATTTGCCATGGATATTTGCCATCATGTGCAAGAGGTTCTATGCTTCAAACATACAGAAATTTCTTGATAATACAGAGCAATACAGAAATCTGGGTACAAACTCTACTCCTGTCTTCAAACACATACAGGGTGCTTTTGAGAATCTCAAAGCCATCCAATCTCCAATCAACTTCCCATACATGACGCTTACTGTTAAATTTTATAAAGATCCAATTGGTTTTCGCACTGTTAGATGTGCTACTAGCTCTTATAGTGTTAGAGCTGTTAAACTGCTTCTTCGAACATTTAAACAGATTTATGTTAAAATTTCCTTAAATACCTTTATTTTAAAAAATAGTTTTCAACTTTTGAAGACTTCGAACTCCAGTGATAGGAATCCCACTTTCATTAAGTGCTTTGATTTTGAGGATCTATTTAACCAAATCAATTTAAGAGACCTATATCGTGTGTTATTAGAATTATTTACAGAGTATGATATAAAATCAATTGACAAAATTTCGTTTGTAAAACTACTAAACTTCTGTCTTAACTATAATATGGTATATAATGGCACTGGTTATTATAAACAGGTAAGAGGGCTTTCTCAAGGGGGAAGTGTAGTCTTCTTTAGCTGCAGATTTATACTTACATAAATATTTCCAATGAACTATATAAATAGAACACTTGTAAATTTCATCCCTAGAAAGAAATCTTAAATGTTCCTTATAATGAATAATTACTGCAATTAAATACATCTAATCGCAGTTCTCAAATATAGACGGAAGCACCTGTTTATTTCTTTTGGATAACTGGTATTGCTTAGTTTATAAGATGTGGCAATACTTTCAAAATTGTCTGACTGATCATGTGCTATCAGTTTAGTTACGAGTTTGAATTTAATTTCCACATTACTACTATTACAAGGTAATTTAACCACTTCTTATTTATTATTAATAAAATATGCTTACAAAAACTCTGCTAAAAACATTTAAAAATGAAAAACTTTTGACACTGAACAAATTAATCTATAGTTTTTTGCATTTGCGGTATTACTTGTACTAAGTTTGTTGAATTACTACTTGTAAGTTATCTAAATTCTAATCTGAGAGAAAGAAATCTAAAATTATGACCGGTCTCTTGCTTTTCATTCAGCAATATGCAAGTACTATCAGATGCTCCGCCATAAAATGACGTATTATATATATATATATATATATCATCATCATCATATTCAACCATTATCTATCCACTGCTGGATGAAGGTCTCTCCAAATGCTTTCCACACAAGTCTATCCTGGGCCATTCGTTTCCACGTCACCCCAACCTCTTTTCTTATTTCATCCACCCATCTAGTTTGAGGACGTTTTCTAGGTCTTCGGTGGTCTCTTGGAATCCAGTTCAGAATTTCTGTTGTCCATCGTTGATCAGTTCTTCTTGCAATATGCCCAGCCCATCGCCATTTCAGTCCTTTTACTTTAACAATGATGTCCTCTACTCTAGTTTGCTCTCTCACCCAAGTGTTTCTTTTTCGATCTCTCCTAGTTATTCCAAGCATGCACCTCTCCATGCTCCTTTGCGTTGTCTGTAACTTTCGTATTGCTCCAACTGTTAGACTCCATGTCTCTGATCCATAAGAGAGGACTGGCAATACACACTGGTTGAAGACTTTTCTTTTTAGACATAAAGGCAATTTCCCCTTCAGGATAAAACTGTTTCTTCCAAATGCACTCCAGCCAAGTTTAATACGTCTGTTGAGTTCTTTCATAATGTTGCCATCCATTGAAATCAGCTGGCCAAGGTAAATATATGAATCAGCAATTTCTAGCTCAGTGTTGTCAACTTGTATTTTTGTTTCCTCTACAAAATTATTGAACATGATCTTAGTTTTTTGTAGGTTCATCTTGAGTCCAACTTCTTCACTTCTAGTTGAGAGCTCTTGTACCATGTCTTGGAGTTCTAATGGGTCCGTTGAAAAAATAACAATGTCATCAGCAAACCGCAGATGATTTAAATATTCACCATTTATTTTTATTCCCTTGTTATTCCAATTTATCAGCTGAAAAATCATCTGTAAAGCAGAAGTAAAAAGTTTTGGAGAAATGGTATCTCCCTGCCTCACCCCTTTGCCAAGTTTGATAGTTTTGGTATCTTTATGTAACCGAAATTTTGCACTTGCATTTTTATACACACGTTTCACCATGTCAATGTACACATCCTCAATGTCTGTTGATCTTAAAGAGTTGATGACTGCTGATGTTTTAATAGAGTCAAAGGCCTTCTCATAGTCAATAAATGCAACACACAATGGAAGTTCATATTCATGTGTTCTTTCAATTAATTCTCTTAATACTTGAATATGGTCCACTGTACTGAATCCACTTAATCCTCTCCTTTTAATGCAATGATGTGTTTCTTCCCAACAGATAAACTTCCTTTAACAACCCTAAGGCTCTTGTTATTTTCAATGGCTTTCCTTACTAGCTCACAGTTGAATTTTCTTATGTCTTCTTTCATGCTTTTGCGCAGAGTTTTACAAAGTTCTATGTACTCAATCCTGGAACTGGTATTTTGATTGTCCACCTTCATATCTCTTCGCCTTTTCATGAGCTGTTTCGTCTTCTCAGATAATTTGCTATTGTGCTTTTTACAGGTTACACCACCAATTTCCCCAGCAGTTTCAACTATTGTCTTAACAATGTTTTCATTTGCTTCTGAGATATCACTTTCATCAATAAGTCCTTCCAGTGCAGAAAAGCGATTTTTTAATTCCAACTTGAATGCCTCGGTATTTACTTTCAGTTTCATTAGATCCACCCTCTTACTTACTTGTTTCCTAATGAGCTTCTGTCGTTCTAATTTAGTATTTAAGTGCACTTTACATCTCACCATTCGATGATCACTTCCAGTATTAAATCTGTTCAGTACACTGCAATCTTCAATAATTGATTTCTTGTTTGCCAGGATATAGTCAATTTCACTAGTTCCCCCATTTGGGTGTTTCCATGTCCATTTTCTTTGCGGTTTCTTCTTAAAAAATGAATTCATGATGCTAAGGTTTTCAGCTTCTGCAAATTCGATGAGTTGATCGCCACGTTCATTCCTTTCCCCATATCCGTATTTACCAACCGATGTCTCTCCTTGTTCCTGTTGTCCAATTCTTGCATTGAAATCCCCCATGATGAGCTTGATATGTTGTTTCCCTTTGGTGTGTAACTCTTTGATTTCTTCATAAAATTCTTCAACCTCTTCGTCGGTATGGCTTGATGTTGGTGCATATACCTGTACTATTTGAAGTTGGTATCGCTGGGTTAGTTGAACAACAAGCCTCGCTGCTCGATCTGATGTACTTTCAACTTCCAGAAGACAGTCTTTAATTCTTTTGTTGATTAAGAAGCCAACACCACTTGTTCTTCCAGTTTCCGTTCCTCTATAATAAAACAAATGTCCACTTTTAAGTTCCACCAACTCTTCACCTTTTCTTCTAACTTCACTGAGTCCTACAATGTCCCATTTGATCTTGTCTAGTTCCTCTTCCAATTCCTGAAGTTTTGCTTCAGAAGCAAGGGATCGTCCATTAAACGTAGCCAAGGTCAATAACAAACGGCAGCCTGGGCCATTCCAGTGATTCTTAGCACCCCCTGCTTTCATGCCACACTGACCGCTGCCTTGATCAGGAGCACTCCAGCACCTGGAGACTAGGGGCCATGGTTTCTGGTGTGTCAACATAATGGAGGAATTAGCCATAATTTCACCACGCTGGCTAGACGGGTTGGTGAATTAGCCCTCCCCTTCCGCCTTTCTATCCGTGTAGCAAATATTAATTTGCCACATAAATAGAAAGCTCAGCCTGCACCACTTGAAGGCGGGGTAGGACACTAGGTTACTGGCCTGGCCGGTTCCACACATCGTCACATACGTTCAGCGTGTGGGTCTCCTTCCAGTTAGATACCAGCAACCCTTTTGCAGGCCATATATATATATATATCATCATCATCATCATCATATTCAACCATTATCTATCCACTGCTGGATGAAGGTCTCTCCAAATGCTTTCCACACAAGTCTATCCTGAGCAATTCGCTTCCAAGTCACCCCAACCTGTTTTCTTATTTCATCCACCCATCTAGTTTGAGGACGTTTTCTAGGTCTTCGGTGGTCTCTTGGAATCCAGTTCAGAATTTCTGTTGTCCATCGTTGATCAGTTCTTCTTGCAATATGCCCAGCCCATCGCCATTTCAGCCCTTTTACTTTAACAATGATGTCCTCCACTCTAGTTTGCTCTCTCACCCAAGTGTTCCTTTTCCGATCTCTCCTAGTTATTCCAAGCATGCACCTCTCCATGCTCCTTTGTGTTGTCTGTAACTTTCGTATTGCTCCAACAGTTAGACTCCATGTCTCTGATCCATAAGAGAGGACTGGCAATACACACTGGTTGAAGACCTTTCTTTTTAGACACAAAGGCAATTTCCCCTTCAGGATAAAACTGTTTCTTCCAAATGCACTCCAGCCAAGTTTAATACGTCTGTTGAGTTCTTTCATAATATTGCCATCCATTGAAATCAGCTGGCCAAGGTAAATATATGAATCAGCAATTTCTAGCTCAATGTTGTCAACTTGTACTTTTGTTTCCTCTACGAAATTATTGAACATGATTTTAGTTTTTTGTAGGTTCATCTTGAGTCCAACTTCTTTACTTCTAGTTGAGAGCTCC
>QLNU02015359.1:7230587-7248781 GCA_006491805.2 Dysdera silvatica | reverse complement strand
TTGGAATGCTGATAATCGCGTTTTAAAAATTCAATTATTGAAATATTAAGTTATAATAATCATTTTTAACTTGGGATAATTCTTGCATAATTTCACAGTAGACATGTCTAATTTCGCAGAAGATATTTCTAAGTTTGCAGTATACTCCAAAATTAGGGAAACTATGCTTTTACTATGGTTTCTGCAAAGCAAGTTTTATGATCTACATAGTAATTCAATAAAATAAAAAACTTGATTAATCTAAATTTTTTATTTGCATATGAAATTAAAAAAATCACTAATTTGATTCTGCCTTAAAATCAGGCTCGTATGGCATCAGTCTCTGACAATATGAACCATACAGTGTTAATTTTGATATTATTAGATTTGTCACTTATTAGTATTATTAATTATTAATAATTAAATTAATAAATAAATTAATAAATAAATTATCAAATAAATAAATTAAATCATTATTATTATTGTTGTTATTAGATATTAATTAAATTAATAAATAATAGTAATATATATTAGATTTGTTTATTATTAGCCGAAGGACCCAGCAAAGTTAATTCATGTGAAAAACCTTTTAAATCAGAAAACTCATTTAAAAAAAATCAAAATTTTATATAGGCCTATTTTTTATAAAAAAAACTCCCTAAAAATAGCATATCGGCATTTATGAATCTGCGATCAAAATAATTTTGGACGTTTTCATTATTTATTAAAAATTATAGTAAACGGTACTGCGAAATTAGGTATAGTGCAAAATTAATAATGTTTGCCTTACATGTGAATTTACGGAATTATAGCCCTACATTGATTGATTGATTGTTTGGCTTTTTTATGGCGCAAGAGCATCTGGGCTATACTGCGCCCTAAACATAGGCTAAACATAGCCCTACAACCCCGCCATTTTAAGCATGAACCCCCTTATGAACATTTACCCACGCCTCCGCTTTTTGTTGAACGTAAAGTTATGTTCACTGTATAATGTAGTCCATTAATTATATAATATCAAAATAAATTAATTACCAAAACACCACGCATACATATGAAGTGAGCAAGCTCATGTTTTTGGGAAATTGACATGGATTTACCTGCTCGACGCAGAGAGCTCTATAAACATCAATTTGCAAAAAAGCGAAATAAAACGAACCATATTTCCATTTAACTTTATAAAATACTTTTTTTTTTATTATATTGCGACTTACTCTAAAAAATTATACATTACTTTTTACATTGAGATTTACTACCAAACACTGCATATTATTCCCAAATGCGATATACGTTTATCTTAAAAATGTTATTTATTCCAAACATAAAGATAAACACGTTCGTATGTATGCGATCTCACCGAAATAAATAATTCATTTTCCTTACGCAAAAAAAAAAAAGCGTACTTTTTTCAAAAAAACCCCCCAAGTTTTTAAACTGCTTATATGTGCTTCTAATTATTAATGAAAACGCAAATTCTGCTTCATAATTAAGACAGAAATTCGTAACGCCACGAGCGTAGCAGTTGGAGTAATAGAAATGTTTTCATTAGAAATGGATTCGTTTCGTTTAGGCTGGTAAAAATTTCATTAACCCGCTTCCAAACACGGCGCCCCGATGCCGTGTTAAGCAGGAAATGTGGCAGCATTTTTTATACGTAATAAATTTGTTTCTTAAGCCTTAGTTAATTACGCTCACCTATTAAATATTTACTTCCTCATATACCAAAAGGTTTTCTTTTTCTTCTTGTACTATGTCACCAGAGAGATGTGTCGCTATTTGGTTTTTGTGTTCCCGATCAAGGTTCGACAAGCCAAAAATAGTTCAGTGTTTCCAGACGAGTGGTTTTCACGAGCGGGTAGTTTCAACACGATTTGTATTATCGGCACTTCGATACGTATACTACAAAATTCCCTGGTACTGGAAAAGAACACCTACATCTTGTCCCTTCATTACCTTTGGTAGAAACATGGGCGTACGCAGTAGGTTCATAAGGGGGGGCTATAGACTTAATGGGAGGGGTTACAGAGCTACAACTCATATATTCCTATGTTAAATATACAAAATTTCATTGCAATGGGGGTTACAACCCCATGAACACCTCTTGCATACGATAATGGGCGGAAATAATAACGTTGATTCTCTACTACAAGGAACGAAATTGCCGTTTAAAAAATAATAATAATTAAAATTAATTAATTAAAATTACTCATAATTAAAATTAAGTAAAATTAATTAAAATTAATTAAAATTAAAATTAATCAAAATTAAAAATTAAAATAATTAAAATTAAAAAATTTACCACTACAAATTGATTAATTAAAATTAAACATTAAAATTAAAATTTATTAATTACAATTAAAGATTAAAATTACTAATTAATTAAACTTTAAAATGTGTACTCACTTTAATTAATTAATTAAAATTAGATTAAAATTGATATGCTGCATTTCTAGGCGTGGGGGATCACATCTAAGATTGCATAATTGAGGATCATGCCATATTTCTGGTTGGGGGGTATAGGCAGGGCCGGCGCAACCAAATATGGTGCCCTAGGAAAACATCGCGAAGTGCGTCTCCCCCCCACCAGTAAAAAAATCGACACTGCCATCCATCTTGCAAGAATCGAAAAATGAAAAATATGGTACATTCCTCCCTCTCACTATAGTTACGGTTAAAACGAAGTATGATGGTCACAGCTTATCTTATAACACACAAGTAAATGATCAAAAAAAAATAGTCTGGGATTTTACTGTTGAAGGAGAAAATTCTAATTCTCGAAACGTTTTGTAATAATGCATAAAGATATCAAACAAAGAAAGCGTCCTCCAAGCTTCTAGTTCGGCAGCGGTACTGCTCGCTCCATTGAAAGGTGTGGCGGTAATGAGAAAATGTTGCGTAGAGCTATATAAATTGGGTAGGGGAAAATTCGTTAATATAATAAAACAAGAAGATGAGGGTATGGAAAAAAAAATGCATAAACAAGAGGCTGTATATTAGAAAGAGTAAATATTGGTGAAGGCACTCAATTGAAAATAATCTATTCAGTTCCATTTATTTATTGCCAACTTTATATGAATCATCCTACAGTATTAAGTATCTTAAAAAAAAAAAAGATCTGTCGTGGTGGCGGCAGCCTAGTTAGCCTACATAGTCGCGTTGGCCCTGGGTACAGGGTAAAGTTCGAAAAATTGGAAATCATCGATGATATCATGAAGTGTGGGCCAGGAGAAGTCCATTTCTAAAATAAAATTATCAAGATGCGAAATAAAAGTATCAATTGATACAGTATCCCAAGATTGATTAAAAAAAAGATAAGCAGTGAAATGGTAAATATATATTTTTTTTATATATTTTATAGAGTAAGGGCAGCAAAAGTAATCTTGTGCCAGACATACAGTATTCTGCGGAATCTGAAACTTTTAAGGACCAAGGAACCAACCGCAGAACTGTATTGAGTAGTTAGTCGGTAGGTCGGAAGTTACTTTATGACCACCCTGTATAAAATATGAATAAACTTTTATTTTATAATCGTGCGTCATGGAAGAAATGATCGTTGTCTTAAAAAAAAATTCGAATTCAATACATTTGACGAAAACTACGAAAAACAAAAACTAATTATATTATTGATATAGAAGTGAAATTTACCGAAGCTAAAAAAAGTGTTCTACTATAGGAAAAACCGATAGTGTTCTCCAAATAAAGGAATGCGTTTTTCATAGATTAGATATAAACGGTTAAGTGCAAGTTAAAACTTGAATACAGAAGTTTTTTTCCCTCTTTTCCACTCCTAAATAGAGATCTCTGCGATATCTAAAAAGCGAATGATATTAGTATTTGAAATATTTCATAACAGTTTCTCTATTTGCTGTTTTTTTCCCCTCGACAGAATGTGCAGATACGAATAAATATTATTGCATACATTTTCCCCCACAATTACATGAATAATGTATGCCTTGTATGTTGCACCCACACGGCCAATTTCGCTGCATCCGCCGTATGCCTGTAAACTAGGAAATATCCATTGTTTTTGATAAATATGTTGCATTTCTCACAAAATTTTTTCCAAGTTTTATAATTTTGCGCGTTTGAAAAATGTCTGGTTTATATTGCTTAAATTTTCACACAGGGAAAAAATAACTTGATTACAAAATCCTAACAGGTTTTTATTTTTTAGCTTAGGTTGAATATATAGCAATGCAGCCAAAAATCTGAATGCAGATATTTTTGAAAATATTCTCATCAATTTGGAGAATTTGGATATTTATATTAGTTTTCATATAAGTGGATGAACTTTCAAAGATTATTCGAGAAAATATGAATAAATCAAAATTTGCTGCAAGCATTACGTGTTCATTGTAAGATGTATGTCTTTCAAAATATCTTACATTATAAAAGTAATAGCTATATTTTCTATGCACTCACTATCTTGGTTTGATAGGCTTTACTGGTCGAGAGATATATGGGCATACTCATTCTTTTTTTGCGATTGAATTTATTTATTACCGTTCTTTAAGGAGAACACATTTTTTGTTTTTTAAAAGTGATTCGGATCTTTGGAATTCATTCACTTGGTGGGGGAAAAAAACATTTTAAGTGACTTGCTGAATGGGAATGGAAATGATCATTCCTTTTAGGGAATGATTCAGCATTGTCATACATTTTGGGCAATACATTCTTTTGATTCAATCCGGATTTCTGCTACACATCTCCACTCTCTGGTGAGTTGTTTATTCCCACTCATGTCGCCTTTCATTCGTTATACAAATAAAACCTACATTTCGCAGAAAGTCTCCGGCATACATGAACTTTGGGACTAAATAATAGAATACCAACATTCAAGAGGAGCAAAATGGTATCAAACCTTTATTGTGAGCATAAAATTTAATTTTTCAGAACGTTTACTGTTTGGTGATGTTATATGCTTGCCTTGAAAATGGCCATAGGCGTACACAGAAAGTACATAATGGGGTACATAATTCCTTTTTTTTTATGAAAGTACGTGAGGTAATTGAACTCAAGGAGAAACATAATGTGCTTCCTTCTGACAAGAAGCCCCCAGTAGAAAATTCTTTATGCGCCTCTATTCACAGATACACATATAAAAACAGTTTTGAAAAGTCTGAAATTTTAATGCGTATGCTATATGAAATATTATTCATTTTTTTACTTTTTACATTACAAAAGAAAGCCATTTCCTGTTCAAATAATCTCATCCCTAACATGTAAAATGAAAGGTATCGGAAATTAAATAAACAATACTACGCACAGTACTGTCCCAATTAAAATTATAGTTGCAATAATATTGTGTTTATTACCGTTCATTAGACTCGGCGCAGAGTACTACGATATCATTTACTTAGAATTTATTTGTGAAATTTAAGAGGGTATAAATATTTGTTATACCGGCGCATCGAAATCTAGCGGCAATAATTGAAAATCAGGCATGACTATTTAATGTTCAGCATAGATATGCTTTCTGCATATTGGCTTAGCTAAATCCAAAATGATTTCTGCGACTTCTAAATACAGCTATTTAAAGTTTAATTCTTCCAAATCCCGATACCTCTCGTAGATCCAGTTTTTTAATCCGGATCATTAGAATCGCAGGGTTTCGAGGAGATTTTCGGGAACGGAACAGGAGAAACGAATTTAGGCACACGAAAGTGACTGAGGCAAAAGATAAAGCTGTGAAAGTTATTGCCTTTCAGTCATGTTAATTGTCATATCCATTAATTTCAGCGCTCTGTTCTCGCCTCCGAGTTTAGTCCTGTGGAACATTGATGCCTATGGCAGCTGCATTTTATGTTGTTTATTTCTATATGAATACTTAGTTTTCCAAGGAAATAATCCGCGAACACTCCATCGATACGGGTATTTGTGTGATACAAGTATCTGTCACGTGACTCGAGTTCCAAATACACGTATTTGCATCCCGGAAACAGCTGAACTAATGGATGGATTAATGCTTTTAAATATGACTGGCCGCTATCCACTTCCGTGAATCTTTTCAAGTACAAATGAATCAATTTCATTTCTAAATTAAACGCTGCTTTTCATTTCTTCGAATCCAGTATATTTACTGATCATAACCTTCGAATGGGTATACTCTGCTTCGTTCAATGGATTTCGATGTGTATTATTTACAGATTGAAAGATCTACGATTTACGAACAGGTTTAAATACATCGTGATTTACGCTGCCATTTACAAACTTGCTAAGTTGAGCGTCATGTGCCTATCATACTTTGAAGGGATTAAATGATAGCGATAGAAATTTTGCAAAGAAGAGGACTTCACAATGAAACAGACAGCAAAACTGACAGAAATTTAATTATTCGTGTCTTTGTCTCTTTTCACCGTTCTTGAACATTATAAAACATGGTCGACATTTCTGGACTAGCAAGTGTTAGGCCACGATCACGAAAATGGAATTAACATTTCTCGACCGGAATATCCTTCATGTTGAGGTAAGAATAAAGAAACAATTTCTACCGAATGTTAGCAATCCTTCTTTTCCCAAAAAAGGATGGTTTTTAAACTAAGATATCATCGGCAGATCGTACAAACAAATGGAAAATTTAACGTCAAGTTCTAAAATTTAAAGTTAAATATTTACATTACCCTCTGAAACCAGAATTTTAGGCATGATGGGCTCCGTTGCAAGAAAAGATCTCCGTTTCTATAATTTCGATCTAAAATACTGTTTTTAAATTAAAAATTATCTCATCTATAGAAAATTTTCAATGCCAGAAACACACACACACAGGAAAAGACCTTTCAAAGTAACAAATATTAATCAAAAAACAAGAAAATTTACTCTTTGGAAACTCGTAAAAAGTAGAGTAGATGGGTGATATAGGCAGGAAAAGAATGATGCTTCATCTATTTATAAAAAGAAAGATGCAATTTGAAATTATGCTCTCAATTAAAAAGTAAAAACTAAAAATCACAGCTTAAACTGAAAATTTTTTTTATGTCAAAATATGGTAAAATTATCATTAATTTTTCTTTTTGTAGCAGCTTGCGAAAATGTGTTGTAACAGTTAAGATCACGGGCGGGGGGACAAGAGGACCCGTCTCCCAATGTTGGTATTAGGGTTCCATGTCCCCCTCCAATTTCAAACAAAATGCCTTTTACTGGTATATTGTCCCCCCCCACCACCCTCAATATTTTTTATGCCATCAGCGCACATGGTTAAAATACCAACGAAGGTACCTTTCATAGAAATCAAGTTTGGCCATAATATTCCGCGCTTCTAGCCCCCCCTATTTCTAATTTCTGCGAAGCCCTCTCATAGTCGATCACGCTAGACTAACTCCAAAGACTTGGCGTACTTTTTCTCCTTCATAAGAGGTTTTATTTCAGTCTTAGAGCTACAGAGTTATAAAGGCAGCAGGCTGATTGCTGCTGAAGCATCTAGTGTCCTTGTTATCTCCAAGAAAACTCTCAAAGAGCTTTAGATCTAAAAATCAAACGCTTTCTCATACTCCATATATCCCCAGTAGACCTCAAGTCCATGAGTTCGTTCTGCCTTCGGCCATGTTTTTATATATATGTTATACTTTTCCTTTTTCGCAGTATCTCAAAGCATTGAAATGATTTATGAAACGAACTGTTGCTGTTGTTTCAGAAGTACTTCGGGAGCCATTGTTCACCTAGCTATTTTAGAAATAAAAAAAAGCTATAATATTTTCACGAAACTACTCGCGATTCTATCCCTGAAGTTGTTTAAGGGTTAAAATTATTTATTTTTCAAACTTTGGCTGACGCAGTTTAGCGGAAAAGTTCGAGAGAAATTATAAGAAATTTGTTGTACTGTCCTTTATAATTCATTTTTTTTTATAATCGTGAAAATGAGGAGCAGACATGTGAGTTAAGGAACTCTCGTTGAAGTTATTTATTGCTGGTCGTAAAACTGCCTTCAATATCAAACAAAACAATAAATTTTGTTGGATGATATAGACTTTGGGACCGAGCTATTCTAAAACTTTTTGGCAGGGGAATGAAGAAAAGAAAAGGAAGCAGAAAACAAGAAGTTTATCCTGCATTTCTATATTGCCGTTAGAGACTTTAAAATGGCGCCCATGTGAGTGTTAATAATGGAGTATTCAGATTTATTTCATATCAGATTCACATTAAGTTTTATTTTATATCAGATTCGTTCCGACTTCGTGGGTGCGAGACACTTTCTGAACACTCAATAATTTTATTGTGGGTTCCACGAACTCTTCATATTTTTACTCGTAGGGAAAATACGCGTATGGAAATATATGCACAGCGTATATTAAAATACGCGTATGGAAATATATGCACAGCGTATATTAAAATACATGTATGAAAATATATGCGCAGCGTCACTTAACTTCTTTCTTTTTATCTAAATGTTCTTGTGTAAAATATTATTACCTTTCTCAGGGCTAACACAATTGAACACACAAAACCCTGGGTCGAGTCTTCGTGATTTTTTATGGCCTACGAAAGCAAAATAAATTAAATAAATAATTATCAGGAGAACAAATATTTTTCTATCTTTTGTTTTATTTTAACATCTCATGTGTCTTATTATACCAAATAATCTGATAATGGAATTTGAATTACACTTAAATCCTTTGAAAAATGCGACGGTTATTCGAATTAAAATTTTCGGAACCTCCAATAACTTTTCAACTCGGCGCCTATGATCAAATTTGTTTTATATCAGATTCGTATCAAGTTTTATTTTATATCAGATTCATATTAAGTTTTATTTTATATCAGATTCATATTCAGTTTTATTTTATATCAGATTCATATTCAGTTATGTTTCGCATCAGATTCATATTAAGTTTTATTTTACATCCGATTTATTTCATATCAGGTTCACATTAAGTTTTATTTTATATCAGATTCATATTCAGTTATGTTTCATATCAGTTTCATATTAGATTCTCATATTAAGTTTTATTTTATATCAGATTTCATATCAGATTAATATTCAGTTTTATTTTATGTCAGATTTATTTCATACAATTTTCGTTCTTACAGTTTCTAATAATTAGAAGAACCTCTGAAGAACTCAGAGCTTGTGTTTACAGTACACGCTTCCTTGTAAAATAATATAGTCGAATTTTAATGAAGTGAGCATAAATGTCGAAAACTCAGTTTGTGATTAATTATTTTGATTTGTTTTTTCCACCTCTTTCAACGACAAACTGACAGTTTCAAATTCGTTGAATATTTGGTAGTAAACTGATAAGTAATATTAAATAGACTGAAGTAGATTAAATAATAAATATCGAAATAAATTGATAACTTAAATTGCATGGATTAATAAATAAGAGTCGATAGATTGGTAAGTAATACTGGATAAATTAAGGCAGATTAGATTAATTCATAATCAAGGTTGAACAGATCGATTAGTGAGATTTGAATAGACTGATAAGTAAGAGAGAATAGATCGATAAGAAAGTTTGAATGAATTAAAGTAGATTAATGAGCTTAAATTGAGCAGAATTATAATAAACAAGGCTTCGCTGAATAGGCCGGGTTTGTCTTGACTTTTAAAGTTTTTCTTTTAACATTACAAGACTACAAAAAAAAAAAAGTTACTAACCGTGTTTTGCACATACTGCTAGAAAAACGTTGAAAAAAAACTTTAATTTTCTCACAAGGTAAGATATCAGATGTCAGCGCCAGAAGGATAAGGTAACTTACAACCTTCAAGGCATTTCTTGCAGAGCTTCAAATTCAAAACGTTTAATGCAATTCATGTTTTAGGGCCGATGAAAAAGTAAGGCAGGCGCCAAAAAGACAACAACTATGGATGGCAGGAAAAGACAACAACTATGGATGGCAGAAAAAGACAACAACTATGGATGGCAGAAAAAGACAACAACTATGGATGGCAGTTTAAATAAGTGGCAAAACTTTAAAAGCTATAAAGATCAATTAAAGTGAAGTTATTATGTATAATCAATTTCAACATCAAGAGAAAATAAATGCATTGAATTGCTCAACGTTACAAGATAAATAAAAGTAAATGAGGTAGACATACATCTTCCATTTGTGTTCTTGATATTTAAACAAGGTTTTAGGGTCTGAAAAAACGAAACGTTAATATGTTACGGAGTAAAAGCTTTTCTCCGTGGGATTTAAAACTATAAGTTAAATATTAATCTCTCAGTGAAACATAGATACTGATAGGCTTTGAAACCATTATGATCTGTAAGCACAGAACATCATAATTATTTCTGTAGGGTGCTAGAAACTGTCATCACGTTGTTTTCAACCATTATCTATCCGATGTTAGATGAAAGTTTATCTGTGTTGCCTTGTGTATGTAAGCTCTCAGTTATTCATCTTCATGTAATTCCAACCTGCTTTCTGATTTCATCTTTATCCACATTCATTAATGAACATATTGAGCTCATTGTAATTAAAATAGGAATAGAATAGGAATAGAACTAAATAAATTTAGGAATAGAAATAGAATAGAATAGAAATAGGAATAGAAATAGGAATAGAAATTTTAGGAATAGAAATAGAATAGGAATAGAAATAGGAATAGAAATAGGAATAGAAATTTTAGGAATAGAAATAGAATAGAAATTTTAGAATAGAAATAGGAATAGAAATTTATAGGAGCAGAAATAGAATAGAAATAGGAATAGAAATTTAGGAATAGAAATAGGAATAGAAAATAGGAATAGAAATAGAATAGAAATTTTAGGAATAGAAATAGGAATAAAATTTTAGGAATAGAAATAGGAATAGAAATCAATTAAATTAGGAATAGAATTCCTTCCTATCTCAACAAGAGGGCAGTAGTGCTTGCATAAGGAAAAAAAAAAGGAAACAATTTTTGCAGCAATCGAGAATGTTAGAAATACAATTCATAAGTGTTTCGCATAGTAAATGGGTTTAATTTCCTTTATAAACAAATTAATACATATTTTTATTATACTTGTCATTCCTATTCATTTTAAATTAATGACAAAAAACTTTCCGTTATTGAATCAAGATTAATCGAGAAGAGTTCATTAACACCTTTTACTGTTAGTTTCAACGGCTGTCAAGCGTTGGTGAATTATTGTTTAAAGTAATGCAAATGACAGAGTTGAATTGTCGCATAGATCGTGACTTGACAAGGAAGTGGTCATATGGCCCAGTTAAACGATTTTCGGCCGTAATAGCCAACTTTTTAGTAATTAGAATTGACTCCATTACATGGCGTACAAGGGACGGGAGGCACGACGACGAAGGTGAAAACCGATTAGGAAACTGACCTCTTGGTGGAAAATTAACACCCTCGCCGGAGAAACCGACACGTCGTGGCAGAAAACGATGAATAACCCCACATCACGTGATCGAGTGACTCGCGTCACCTGCCCGGGGTTGGAGAAGGCGTGGCTTCCGGAGTGCTGCCACATGGAAAAAAGGAAAAAGAGGAGAGAAAACGGATTGGGAAAAGTGCTATACTTATGTTACGATGGGGTTGGTGTCATTTGCACACTTTTCAGCAAGATAACGTGCGAAAACAGTTGACATTATATCCGGCTCAGGCTTTTTTTTTTGTCATAAATTCTGGAATCCATGCACATGCGTTGGGTGTCATGCCAGAAATATTTAAGGACATTTAAAATACATTTGGCAAATAAAAAAATACGCCAAATAGAATTTCCGATTTTTTTCTTTTGTCTAAAAAATTAAATTTATCATCGATGATCAACCGAAATTCAAAATTGAATTTTACAAAATTCTGTCGAAGACATTGGAGAAATGCCCTCGAACTAAATGTGTAGATGGAATAAGATGTTTGTTTGGATTTTTTATGGCGCAAGAGCATCTGGGCTATACTGCGCCAAACATGGAATAAGAAAACTGGTTCAGGTAATATGGAAGCCAATTGCTCAAAATGGATATGCATGGAGAACACTTGGAAAGACCTTCATCTAACAGTGGATAGAAAATGATTGAATATGACAACATATACAGATGAGCAAATGAGAAAAATCGTTACCTCTTCCAAGGTTGACAAACATTTTAGCAAATGCACAATATAATAAAATACGGCAAAAATAATTGATATTGCTTGATTATTAGTAATGACTTAAAGAGTATCTTATTTTAAAACGTGCTGTAAAATTTTTCAAAGTAAATGCACATCAGAATTTTGCAAATCAAAATTTTAAATAACGGGTAGTGGGTCTCAAGCCTCCTTGCCTTTTATATAGGCGCCCAGGTCCCATATATATCAATATTTTTATATATTAAATTTAGGGTCTGCATTTGTATATACTTGATCATTAAAACATTTTGATATGAAAAGAAAATACATCTACTGACGCAGGTTTATAGCCAAGATGAAGGGCCAACTGTGGCAGGGCAAAGGGCACCTGGCGATTGCGTGCGTGTTCTCTCTTTTTCTCTCTCTCTATAGATATATATAAATAACTCGATGGGGTAACTAGTACACAAGCATGGGGCAACTGGGACCACTTCCCTGCTGGCCCCACCTTGGCTCAAAAAACTTGAAAATTTGAAACTAAAATTCTGCAATGACGTACTTTGAAATTCACCGAATATTTTACTGAAAAACCTACCACGATTTAACGAAATTAGTTCAAACGAACTCATTAATGTTAGTTTATATGCACGATGTTAAAGATAAATAAGTTAAATAACAATATATTATTCATTCATTGATGTATGGTTTTTTTCAGTAATGATTTAATTGATAGACGTAAGAGATATTGTGTAAAATTCATAGCCCATTCTGTTGCCCACATGTCGTACACTAATTGCTGCAGATGTGGAGATACCTTACATGTAACTCTATTCATTCGATATTTACGAAGACACAATGGAAGAAACTCTCAGTATTTTAAATTCTTTACAATTCGTTCAGCCATTAATTCTAGAATTCCTCTTTTTACATAACTACGCAACTCTCTTTTTAGCAAAAATTAATGAAATGAGTTTGAACGAGGATAATAGAAACGAATTCAATATAGTTTTACATGGAAACCCTATATATTATAGGAGAATCAATTAATACTAAAACGCCGCCATTATTTGTAAGATTTCCTTTTCGGTATTGCATTTCTGTTCGATTGTACCATTTCAATTTATTGTTCAATTTCTATTCAGGTGATGCCTTTAAAATGCATCAAAAGTATTATATATATATATATATATATATATATATATATATATATATATATATATATATCATCATCATATTCAACCATTATCTATCCACTGCTGGATGAAGGTCTCTCCAAATGCTTTCCACACAAGTCTATCCTGAGCAATTCGCTTCCACGTCACCCCAACCTGTTTTCTTATTTCATCCACCCATCTAGTTTGAGGACGTTTTCTAGGTCTTCGGTGGTCTCTTGGAATCCAGTTCAGAATTTCTGTTGTCCATCGTTGATCAGTTCTTCTTGCAATATGCCCAGCCCATCGCCATTTCAGTCCTTTTACTTTAACAATGATGTCCTCTACTCTAGTTTGCTCTCTCACCCAAGTGTTTCTTTTTCGATCTCTCCTAGTTATTCCAAGCATGCACCTCTCCATGCTCCTTTGCGTTGTCTGTAACTTTCGTATTGCTCCAACTGTTAGACTCCATGTCTCTGATCCATAAGAGAGGACTGGCAATACACACTGGTTGAAGACCTTTCTTTTTAGACACAAAGGCAATTTCCCCTTCAGGATAAAACTGTTTCTTCCAAATGCACTCCAGCCAAGTTTAATACGTCTGTTGAGTTCTTTCATAATGTTGCCATCCATTGAAATCAGCTGGCCAAGGTAAATATATGAATCAGCAATTTCTAGCTCAATGTTGTCAACTTGTATTTTTGTTTCCTCTACGAAATTATTGAACATGATCTTAGTTTTTTGTAGGTTCATCTTGAGTCCAACTTCTTTACTTCTAGTTGAGAGCTCCTGTACCATGTCTTGGAGTTCTAATGGGTTCGTTGAAAAAATAACAATGTCATCAGCAAACCGCAAATGATTTAAATATTCACCATTTATTTTTATTCCCTTGTTATTCCAATTTATCTGCTGAAAAATCATCTGTAAAGCTGAAGTAAAAAGTTTTGGAGAAATGGTATCTCCCTGCCTCACACCTTTACCAATTTTGATAGTTTTGGTATCTTTATGTAACCGAAATTTTGCACTTGCATTTTTATACAGAATTATGCATATTCTCCAGCTTCACATTTCATCCAGCTTCTTTTAGGATATCTAATGTAATACCATCATCACCAGGGGCTCTTCCTTTCTTCATACTTTTTATTGCAAATGAAACTTCTTCTTTTAAGATTTTAGGAGCTGTTCCTTCGACTATTTCAATGTCTTCGTTTAATCCACTGTTACTTTCGTATAGATTTTTGTAGAATTCTTCAACTCTTCTAAGTATTTCTTCCCTATTTCTTGTTACGGTGCCATCCTCTCCTTTTAATGCAATGATGTGTTTCTTCCCAACAGATAAACTTCCTTTAACAACCCTAAGGCTCTTGTTATTTTCAATGGCTTTCCTTACTAACTCACAGTTGAATTTTCTTATGTCTTCTTTCATGCTTTTGCGCAGAGTTTTACAAAGTTCTATGTACTCAATCCTGGAACTGGTATTTTGATTGTCCACCTTCATATCTCTTCGCCTTTTCATGAGCTGTTTCGTCTTCTCAGATAATTTGCTATTGTGCTTTTTACAGGTTACACCACCAATTTCCCCAGCAGTTTCAATTATTGTCTTAACAATGTTTTCATTTGCTTCTGAGATGTCAACTTCTTCAATAAGTCCTTCCAGTGCAGAAAAGCGATTTTTTAATTCCAACTTGAATGCCTCGGTATTTTCTTTTAATTTCTTTAAATCCACCCTCTTACATACTTGTTTCCTAATGAGCTTCTGCCTTTCTAGTTTAGTATTTAAGTGCATTTTACATCTCACCATTCGATGATCACTTCCAGTATTAAATCTGTTCAGTACGCTGCAATCTTCAATAATTGATTTCTTGTTTGCCAGTATATAGTCAATTTCGCTGGTTCCTCCATTGGGGTGTTTCCATGTCCATTTTCTTTGCGGTTTCTTCTTAAAAAATGAATTCATGATGCTAAGATTTTCAGCTTCTGCAAATTCGATGAGTTGATCGCCACGTTCATTCCTTTCCCCGTATCCGTATTTACCAACCGATGTCTCTCCTTGTTCCTGTTGTCCAATTCTTGCATTGAAATCCCCCATGATGAGCTTGATATGTTGTTTCCCCTTGGTGTGTAGCTGTTTGATTTCTTCATAGAATTCTTCAACCTCCTCGTCGGTATGGCTTGATGTTGGTGCATATGCTTGTACTATCTGAAGTTGGTATCGCTGGGTTAGTTGAACAACGAGCCTCGCTGCTCGATCTGACGTGCTTTCGACTTCAAGAAGGTAGTCTTTAATTCTTTTGTTGATTAAGAAGCCAACACCACTTGTTCTTCCAGTTTCCGTTCCTCTATAATAAAACAAATGTCCGCTTTTAAGTTCCACCAATTCTTCACCTTTTCTTCTGACTTCACTGAGTCCTATAATGTCCCAATTGATCTTTTCAAGTTCCTCTTCCAATTCCTGAAGTTTTGCTTCAGAAGCAAGGGATCGTCCATTATACGTAGCCAAGGTCAATAACAAACGGCAGCCTGGGCCATTCCAGTGATTCTTAGCACCCCCTGCTTTCATGCCACACTGACCGCTGCCTTGATCAGGAGCACTCCAGCACCTGGAGACTAGGGGCCATGGTTTTTGGTGTATTAGCATATTGGAGGAATTAGCCATCATTTCACCACGCTGGCTAGACGGGTTGGTGAATTAGCCCTCCCCTTCCGCCTTTCCATCCGTGCAGCAAATATTAATTTGCCTCTTGGATAGAAAGCCCAGCCTGCACCACTTGAAGGCGGGGTAGGACACTAGGTTACTGGCCCGGCCGGTTCCACACATCGTCACATACGTTCAGCGTGTGGGTCTCCTTCCAGTTAGATACCAGCAACCCTTTTGCAGGTATATATGTATATACATAAATAATTAGTCCTTCCCACTCAATTTGGAGAAAATAATCCCTGACTTTTTCGAGCAAACCCCGGACAAATTGCTAGCAACAAAATTTTGAATTGAACTTTAGTTTCAGGAAACATAGCTCCACGTTGCCATGAAATTTAGAAATGCAGAACAGAAGTTCAGAAGATTTTCCTTAATAAAATTTTCCCTACTAAAAATCCAACTTCCTCCAGATTTTTAAAGAAAATTTTAAATTCCCTGACAATCCCAGGTCTTCCAAGTGCCTGGTAACCCTGTATATATACCAGATGGTTATAACAAATAATGAAGTGAAGGCAGAATTTCTACGATTACTTCACAAAGGGAGCAGTTGGCTCCCGAAACGTCGCGTTTTTAAACCTTACGCCAGTGTCAAAATAACTGTTCGTTATGGAATCTCCTGGTGAAACTCTGTATTGTTTTGTCAATTGGTTATAATTAAAGTTTCCCCGTTTACGGAGCTATCTGCCCTCACTAGTAAGCGAAATGATGCCAAATTTTCTACACACATACTATTCAAGAATGGGAGAAAAATTTTCGTGGGGAAAGAATAGTTTCAAAATTTGCTGATACGGAAAGGTGGCACTCCTAAATGAGAAATACGTGGACAATACACGAAAAAATTTTAAATAAGGTAAATCTAAAATTATACTTTCAGGTTTTGTTTACTCGTTGCAAAAACTGAAAGAAACTTACGCAAATTACCATGGGAAATGGCTTTACAACTCGTTCTATGTTCATTCATGTTGTCGCTGATATCTAAGTTAAACAACAATATGATTGCTGTTGTTTAGAGTTAGAAAGCGCATTCAGTACACAGCATACTCAAATGCAAAAGGCAACATCTCTGGAGAAACGTTCTATAGATGCTGCCAGGGCCGCCCCGAGGGTTGTAGGCGCCCGGGGCGAGATTACTTACGGCGCACCCTCACAATTATGTTCCTCTCCCCCCTCTCCCAAATCTTCCAACTAAGCTTTTAATAATCGACTCAACATTGAAAATTTTTCACTTTCCAATAGGCACTTTCAAATGCTTACTTTTAGTAGTCATATAGCCATTGAACAGAAAATAGCCCTAAGTAAAATTAGGGAGTTAAAGAGTTGGGGTAGAAGTAAAAAAAAAAAAAATCTCAATATGATTTGTAGTTTTAAAGAAAATCAATGCATTTCAAAAAATATGGTATATTAATATAGTGCTGAACGAAGAATTAAGGTATGGAAAAAAACTAATAATATGCAATGTTATTTGACTTCACAGCCAAATGCAATATGTTAAACATCTAAAGGAATCTTTCTGGCTTTGGCACTTGCAAAAGATTTTAAAATTTGTTTAAAGTCCAACTTTTTGGCTTCCTCGTTTGCAATTGCTAAAACTGCCAGAGCACTGTCTCTACTCGGTCCTGGTCGATCTGAGGTAAGTTTTTATAAGTTTTAGAACAAACAGTTATTTTGACACTGGCGTAAGGTTTAAAAACACGACGTTTCGGGAGCCAACTGCTCCCTTTGTCAAGTGAAGGCAGAATGAAGAGTTCGTGAAAGTCCTAAGCTTATATACCCGCATGTTGGGAATCCCCATCTGACGCCATTTGGTGCGGAGCATTTCCAGCTGGGGAAACCCCAATCGGGGAAACCCTCGCCGGGAAATCCCCCGCACCCGACGATGTCAGATGAACACCCCCAACTCGAGGTTTTGCAAAAATCCTGTAAGGTTCTGGTAGAGGTTTTGCGATGTTTATTGCACGACTCCTCAAACCGTAGGTTTCCCATGATTCCAGAAAAAGTCTACTCCCCAGATTCGTCACATTCTGATGTAATATTTTCATCGAATGCCAATCTGGTTCGTGACCCTCCCTGAAGACATGTTCAGCCAACTGGTTTGAATCGTCTCCCCTAGCTACCGCACGCATATGCTCCTTCCCTCGTAGACGTATCGATCTTCCCGTCTGTCCAACATACACCTTGTCACAGTCTCCACACGGTATTTGGTAAATAGCACCAGATTTTTCCTCCTCAGGGACGCGATCCTTAACTTTAAGTAATAGATCACGCAGGGTGTAGACAGGTTTGTAGTAGGTCTTAACATTCACACAACTGAGAATTCGAGACAGCTTTTCTGAGACACCAGCCACATATGGCAAAACCACTGATGTCTTCCTAGTCTCAT
>QLNU02015359.1:7219678-7230488 GCA_006491805.2 Dysdera silvatica | reverse complement strand
GATCGGTTCATACAGGGTTGTGTGACCATGTTAAATAATATGTATTATACAGGGTGAATTTGACCTAATCTGCCAAACGAAAGGGGGTGATAGAAGAGCCCATGTGGAGCATAAAAAATAATTGCAAACTTGCCCCATCTCTAACCGTTTTTGAGTCATGGTGAAAAGAAGGAAAATGTGTCAAGTCTGAGAAAAACAAAATTTGTGAGGTTACTGAAAGATCTACACGCAAAATAAGCATATGTTTGAAAAGAGCAGAGAAAGTTCTATAAGAAGACACCATTTACATCAGGGTATCTAAAGTTAACAGTGAGCTACAAGTGCTGCAACATTGGTGAAGTGAAAAATCGAGTTATCGCCAAAACCTGTAAACAGCAATTCTGAAAACACCCTTCTAGCTAAAATCAGTCAAATTTAGAAAAAACTTGTCCATTTTACCAGCTTTTGAATGAGCCTACAATAAAGCATATATATAGTCTGTATGTAGGTGAATGGAGGTTCAAAGTATATGATGAAATAAGACACCATTTTGAATTAACTTTGTAATTGTTGAATGTAAAAAATATTTCATTAAAATTTTAAAAGTTAAGGATAGTTAATTAATATTTCAACAAATAAATTAACTCAATTACGGCGTTAGAGAAACCAGTATGCTGTTTTGTTGGAGCGATATGCCTTTGTGCATCGATGATATACAGAAGACTGACCTATTATTTCAGAATACCGAAAACAAATTTATATACCGTTGCCACATATATAAAGAGAAATTATAGACAATATTTGTCGCCATATACAGAAAGTGGCATTATGTGCAACAGTTTGAAAACGTCAACTGAAAGGAAACAAGTTGACAAATTGCTAATTTTAGAAATTGTGTTTAATAAGTTTGCGTTACTTCGCATCTCAAGTGGCAACATTACATGAAGCCCATTAATAAAACGAATACGGTGTATTTACATTGTCGAATCTAGTTATAGCCTTCTACCTTTATTCAAAGCTGACGAAAAAAATAACATTTTTTAATTAACCTCAGTCAGAGCATTTTCAACGTTAAAAGTTAAAGAAATAAAGGAAAATAAAGAAAAAGAAGAAGGTTAAATGAAAAAAAAATTAAATAGAAAGAAATAGAGAAAGAGTAAGAATAAGTAAAACTTACCAACAGCATAAGAAAAATATCACGACGTTTCGAGAAGTACTGTTCTCTTTATCAAACGAAGTCGACTTCGCTTGATAACGTGTTCACACTTGCTTGATAAAGTGCTCACACTTGATCCATAATGTGCTCACACTTGCTTGATAGAGTGCTTGTACTTGACAAAGTATTACAGTTTTTACTTTAGTAGTTAGGACCATTCTAATCACTTGGTGTCCGACAATTTTTTAAATTGCCAGATATAGGCAGATACGTGCTAGTCGTTTTGATATGGGACCAATTTGGTGGGTGACTGACCTCACCCTATGAAACGTTTACAATCCATTAAACTTAATTAGGATCAGAATCCACATACAGCGGATCCAAAGTCAGCCCACAGAACCACTGGGCCACCAGGTTCAAACCTGAGACACAAAATATAATTAAAGACCAAGTAAGGCATACAGAAACTTAAGGCTACTTCGTAACGCTGGTGAAGTTATTTTATATTTCGGTATGTTCACTTATTGTAACGGGCTGTATGTAGTACGAATACTCGTGGCACGTAGAACAGGTACTCGTTGCATATAGTACGAGTAATAACACCTTTAATTGTAAGTTGGTTAGTCACACCAATTGAATTCAAGTGAAAAATACCCACTTAAGGCAGCGGTAATGATTTGAATAAGACCGTGTAATAATAGCTTTTCCAATTTTCGTACAGCTCAATTTCGAAACTTGGGCTCTACTTTTCGCACGCACGGTAATTTTCGTTTGAACGCCAACAAAGCAATAGAATTGCTTTGTTGGCGTTATTATCCATAATCCCTTTGAGATACTGTAGTTTGTACCTGGATTGAACACAAACGCGAATGAATTGAAAATTTTCCATTTTGCTTTTGTCCCCAAGAGGGTGCTATATGCCTAATATAAGGTTTGGGGTGTTGCTAAGCCACCTTGATTGAGGTGACTGAGCATTAAACAACGTTGAAATTGACGACCGAAGAGTTGCAATTTAAGACGCCTATTTTGTTTCGAAACGCAAATTCATTTCTTGAAGAATACGTTTTAATAAAAGATGATGTGGGCATCCGGGTTGTTCAGCGAATTCTATACTTAAAATATATATTGTCCATAATTACCACACTCATCGTAATTAATTACAAAGGTTAATCACCAAGCTTACTATTTAAATTAAAACCAGGTTCTGGGTATTTTACATTTGTTACTTCTCGTATTTTCTTGTTCTCACTCACTTGTTTTTATTTTTTTAAAATTTTTGCAATAATAATGAAGGTTGTAATTAGAATTGAAAGTTTCGTGTCTTTTGAGTTTTGCGATTTATTTGTTCTTTTTGTTAGATCTGAAAGAAATTTTTGAAAGAGAGAAACTTTCTTCATTGAAGAAATATTTTTTTAAAACTAAGGTTTAGAAATTAATTTTGTGATTTTGAAATTTAAATAAAATTAAGCATGACAATAGTTCGGAAAAAAGAGAACCTTCTTTCATATATTTATTTAGTTTTCTTTATTATTTGATTATTTAAAATCTTTTTAGGTTCGTTTGTTGAAGTTTTACATTACAAAAGATGTTTATGACATGGGCCTACGATTTGGAAATTTCATCTAGTTATACAATTTTTCGTATGTACAAGGTAAGTTTAAGAACAATAAAAGTAAATAGTAGTTACAGAAGTGACTATTAATTACAAAAGTGACTATTTATTACTGAAACTGTTATTATTTACGAAAGTATGCAGGGTTTTAAAGTCATATTATTAATATTAACTTGAATTCAAGCTAGAATGAAAACTACTTTAGTAATTTGAGTGAAATTACTGATTTTAGTAAGTTTGGCGAAATTACTAAATTCGTTATTAATTTAGACAGAGAGAAGTAAAAGAAAGAAAGTAATTAAACAGAATAAAAAATAAGTAAAGACTAATTAAGAAAGAAGGAAACGGGTAGGAAACATAATTTTAAATTACTGTACTTATACTTTCATTTAATTTAAACCGGAGTACTGAACAAATAATGAAAGAAAAAATTCTTCACCAATTGCCTTATATAGCAGAACCTGGTAAACTGACCACCTGGGTAAAATGACCAGTTTTTAAAAGAGAGAACTGGTAAGGACTTAATCATGCCTATATCAAAATCAATCGTGTGTAGTAACCACCTGTCTATGGTGATTACTGCAATCCAATCCCAAAGGTGGCCACTTTATGCAGGGTGCATTACATTTATTTTTCTTATTGCTTTTCACATACATTTTTATTCCTTATTTGCTTTTCACATATATTTTTATTCCTTATTGCTTTTCACATACATTTCTATTTCTTATTGCTTTTCACATACATTTCTATTTCTTATTGCTTTTCACATACATTTCTATTTCTTGTTGCTTTTCACATACATTTTTATTTCTTATTGCTTTTCACATACATTTTTATTTCTTAATTTTCTTTTGCATTTTATAAAAAAAAACTTAATATAATAGTTTGGTCCTTGGAGGCTAAACAGTTTAATGTTTTCCTAGGATCGGCCACAGAAATCATATCCACAAAGAAGTAAGCATGCACACAAGGATATATGAAAAAAGAAATATAAAAAGGGAGTGTTATTTGTATGAAATTTAAAAAAATAATGTTTTTCTTCTTATTAAACTAGTTCATTTATATAAATTGTGTATATTTCATGCTCGTATCTAAAGGGGGATCTCAGGGTCCGATCCCCGAAACTAAATTTTTAATATGACTTAGCTACGGTCTTGTACGCTGAGATTGTATCCATACATGCTGTAAAAATTATTGAACCTCCCGAAATTAAATTCTGCTAACGGTCTTGGTATATTTATAAATTATAGCGTATTAAAAATTTGAAGATTATTATTATGTGCTTATTTAACTAATTTCGTCTTATGTGGAACAATTGAAGCTTTTGCTATTGTTTGTACTGTGACAAATATAATTAGGCTATTACCATCACTATTATAACTTTCTTCACTATGAATATAATAAATCACATCTAACGTAATATTTCAATTCTGTAGCAAATAGAACAATAAATATTTAAGAACCGTTGAAACTTTTAATTCAATTGCATGCAAATGAAGCTACTGAAATAACAATGAAACAAATCTCAACGTTCTGTAAGAAGAAAGCATGAAAACTGCACTTGCGCCAAAACAAGGAGACAACGTGAATATCATACAAGCTGAACATTAAGGGTAGAACGATGACAGAATACATTAGAAATAAACCTGGGCGATAGCCTACGAAAAGGACCCCCTTCCCCATGCGAAGGAGGAATTCCTAGGTGAATAAAGTTGGACGAAGGATAAGTGAAAATTCAGATCACTTGTAAAAGGCGTAGAAAAACATCAGTCCAAGAAACAGAAGCTTTGTTGTTTATAAGATGTGATATTTTTGTTGAAAAAGATTCGTAGCGCGATTGGAATATGTTAGCTTGAGGGGGGAGGTCGAAAAATTGCGGAAGTGTATAATTGGTAAAATAACACCATTCTGCACCGCATACCTCATTCGAGGTGAGTAAGCCTAATACATAACCCGATTAATTAGCTTTCTGAATTTTTATTCCATTATTTTATCCCTCATACCGAAGTTCAAAGCTCAATTATGACAGATGAATGAAAAAATTACACTTAATAACGGTTTATTCAAGGATTTTAATAATTTGAACAAAGTTTTCAATCAGTTCTAAAACCAATCATTAGAAAGGATAAATCGATTATTTAAATAAAAATCGTAATCGCATCGGCCCGGAACACTAATCTGGTTCCGTTCCGAATGAATTTGAGCGCGAATTTTGAAATATATTTTCTGATCGTGTAAAATTGTATGGTGCTACAGTTCCATATTAATACATGTTCAACCTTTTTTTTCTCTATTTTTTTAAGTTTCACATTTTTTTCCTAGTTACAATCCGAGCATTATCAAAAGCAGGCGTCATTGTTATAGATTGTAAGGTATAATTCTTCTTCTCAGAGCTAACAAACAAAATTATTACGTGTTGTTATAGATACACTAGAACATACTTAAAGCCTACCTGGCCACCTTTGGGACTGGACTGCAATGGTCATTATACATGACATACCTTGGAACAGGCGAGACTAATTCTCTACCAGTTCTGTTTGACAAAATGCAGTCACTTCACTCAGGTGGTCAATTTATAAAGGTGATCACTTTACCAGGTTCCACTTTATGTAAAAATCTCATATTTCAGGGATCTTTCTAGCAAGATCACCTCTACAAAAGAGCAAACTTTTCTTTCAAGGAGCAGAAATTAAAATTTATGATATACAGTGCGGCCTTATAAACTGATGGCCTGGATAAGTAACTATATCACTTAAGAGAGAACTGGCAGGGATTTAGTGGCGCCTATTTCAAAGTCTGTCTAATATAGTGACCACCTATTAATGGTGACTACTGCCGTCCAGTCCCGAAGGGGATCCCCTTAGGCAGGTTCTATTATATATATTTTTTTGTTTTATCCTGTTTATTGGAAATTGAACATTTTTCAGTGAAGAATAAGTGGGTGTAGGACAGGGTTGTCCAACATACGGCCCGCAAGCCACAATCCGACCCGCGGACAACTTTTCGGAATAAAAGGAATTCCAAAGCAAAATTTTCAGATTTTTTTTCAGAAATGAGGAAAAACCGCGGGAACAGCATTGTTGACTCCTTTCCATATCACAAGTGTACAAACAAATAATCGGAGGAAATTCTGAAGGTATGTTTTAAGTATTTTATTTTTTCACGAAATCACTGGCCCGCGCGATCTGTGAAGGATTTTTAAGTGGCCCGCTGACCACAAACGTTGGATAACCGAGGTATAAGAGAAAATAAGAAAATAAGGCAATTCCTGACGGAAGGCAGCAAAGGCTGTCGGAAAAGAGGCAACATACTGTATCAAATACTAGGCATCATGGCATTGTCAATAATAGTTTGAAAAACAGAACTTTTGTTGCAAAAATAAATGTAAGGATAACATAGAAAATAATGCATCTTTATCCTTAATTTGTATATTGGTTATACAATTTTATACGTATTAAAAATTTTCATAATATAAACTAAAATTGCTGTACGTTGATAATATATAACTAAGTAAGTATAAGTTCATAATTATGGCTAAAATGAATATACAGTAGGGCTTGCCTTAGGTGACCACTTTTGGGATTGAATTGCAATGGTCACTATGGAGAGGTGGTCACTTTACACAACAAACTTTGGTACAGACATGACTAAATCCTTATCAGTTTCCTCTTATAAAAAGCGGTCACTTTATTCAGATGGTCAGCTTACAAAGGTGATCACCTTACAAGGTTCCATTGTACGCATATAAAAATATTTCTGTTACGAAGGGTAGTCTTACCTTCAAAATTTGTAACAAGTGATATTTAGTAAATTCTATTTTTTAAACTGAAAACATATAAAGTTTTTTAATTAGCAATCAATAATATAACATTTATTAATTATATATATATATTATATGTATATATTTATAACAAAATTCCACATAATCAGCGGCTGCAATTAATTTATATCATAAATTAAAGAAAATGATCATAATTGAACAGTCCTTAAACCTCCCAAAAATTAATTAGAATGGCAAAATTTCTTCATTTTAGTTTAATAAAAAAATATCTTATAATTAAAACTGCGATTTTATAATGAAAAATTATGAGATACGACACGTTTAGTGTATATTCCATTCATTGAATTTGGAGTGCTGCTGGGTAAGGTTATTACGGTAATTAGCTAAAATCGATGACTTCCACTGCATTCAGCTAATGAAATTAGGTCATTTTTTTTTAAAATTACGATAATTCTCATCTTAAGATAATACTCTTAAAGTTACGATCCGAACCTTTCACTAAACATAAAGGCTTATTATAACAGGAGAAAGGCAGCTGAAAAAAAACAAACATTTGCCGTCTTGTCATTGAGGTTGCACCCAGTAGTTAATTAATCGTATAAATTTTGAATTTATCATAAAAAAATAATCCCTCTAAAAAATAAAATGGACCCTAATGAGATTAAATTCATAGCATCTTTAATGGCTTGGAATTTTTTAATTATTTATATGTGGTGCATTTTAGATTATCCTGTATCAATTTTAAATGATACATTTACACTGGCCACTAGAATTAATTTACAGATTTAGGTAAATTCAAAATATCGTTAACAGTATTTGGTTTTTTTTTCTTAGAGGGGATACAATTATTCTTTTGCACGAATCATTTGTTCTGAACGAATTCTATTGAGATTTGTTTGTGTTAAAATATGGCTCCCATTCGTGGTATTCATGAAGCGGGGAACATTAGAAGTATTCAAAACGGGGAGAGGACAGTGGATTGGAATATAAGGGGGGGCGTACGTAGGGGTGTTGATGGGGGTTGTAACTCCCATTGCAATGAAATTTTGTATATTTAACATAGGAATATGTGAGTTGTAGCTCTGTAACCTCACCATTGAGCTTATAGCCCCCTTACGAACTTTCTGAGTACGACTATGGGATGAGAGTACAGTTTACATGTCTTTCAAATTATGGATATTCTAAATATAGTTCAGTTTTCTAACACTTTCGCTATCTGGAAGGAACAATGTTCATTTCTTTTAGTTTTTGGGGCACTCAATATATTAATTGGGAGAAGTTTTAAATATTCCTAAAATATGTGATATTTTATTTGTATTTGCATATTTCACATCCCAAGATTGGGCTGTGGGTTACCTAGGAGGGAACCGAAGTTACAGGGACTTACGGACAATGATATATTTACACATAGATGTTATTGGGATTCAAACCCAGCACAGCAGACCTGGAGGCTCTCTTCATAACCATTTGAGCATACTGACCAGGCACGTAGCCAAGACGGACCCAGCAGGGGGAGAGGCCTCGGTTGCCCCCATCGAGCCATTTATATATATATATAGAAAAATCCATGGATATGATTGATTGATTGTGTGTGATTGATCATCATCCCTGCCCCATAGTCGCTTTACCTTGCCCAAGTTACTCTTTCTCCCTGGCTACAAGCCAGATACAGACGCTGACTTTTTGTCTTTTAGAGGGCGGAATCATAGAAAAGGTGACAAAAAGTAAATTGTAATTCACTCATTCAATTAATTAATGGTTTTATTCATTTCCTTTAACCCCCATTGAGCTGGGTTGAAGCTTCAGCAGGATCTTGGTTGTGATCAAATGTATTGTAATTCGGAGGTTAATTCAGGTCATCAGGCCCATCTTGGTATTAATATTAATCCATCCAGGATAGTTATCCAGGGTAGTTAATATAACCATCCAGTATAATTAATATAATCATCCAGGATGTATTAATATAATTATCCAGGATGGATTAATATAATTTTCCATCCTGCAATTAATATAAATCCTTAAGGCAGTTTGTGATGTTAAATCACAAAGGATTGACTCGTATTTAAAATTCGCTAAGCAGAAACTTGATGTAATGGGAGCTAATAAAAAAATTTTGAACCATTGAATATATTAATATTTACCGAGAAATGCAATTTGGTGGGAATGAAATGCATTAAGTAAAAATAGTGCACATTTCATGTAAAATTTTTAGATAGATTCTCAACTTGGAATATGTAAGGGAATTATTAAACGTGCACATTTTAATATAATTATTCCATAATGCAAACGATTTTAAGAAAAGATACCCTTATAATGAAAATTTGAAACTTAGAGAAATTCAATAAAATTAGAAAATAACCAGATGAAAAGAAATATGAACTTAAATACAGTAAAAATCTATCAATTTTCTTTGGCAAGATTCCGTGTGATGGGGTCTACAATTGCATTTTCTTTTCGTCTTAAGTTTTTTTTTATTTTGTATGTTTTTAATGTTATAACGTAGTTGTTGTGTCAATTTCATGCGACATGATTTATTTTTAATTCAATTTTTTTACAAATAAATTTGACACCCACGTATTAGTAGCTCAAACTAGAGCTATTTTTGTTTAGGAGAAAAAGAGACGCCGTCCTCATCCCGGATTCGAACCAGGGTCCCGCGCTCGAATTTATACTGACAAGAGATAACTCACTCTTAAAAACCCTCTTATATATTTATACATTTGTTTTACTTCATATATAAAACACTTTACTTTTTTAACTTAGATAATTTATTTATTATATTGTGGCTAAAAGCGTCAAATGTAAGTGACCCATGTCTCTTCGGACAACTCCAAATATTTTTGGGGTCCACCTATTTTTGAGTGCTCTGGGGTAGCGAAATAAAACAATGAAGATTTAGCATAATTGTGGGTAGAGACGTCAATTTTTTGGTAAACACAAGACTTTGGTTTTTGCAGCTGAAGCTTCTACGGAAGTCACATGTTTTTATGAATTGACAAATTATTCTATGTCCATAATCAAACGATCTAGACAAGTTGCCTGTGGCATTATGGTTTCTATAAATAACGGAATAGCTAGTAAAACTACCACACTACATGAGATAGATGAATATGACCAACTGAAGGCCATTTGCATAGACATTTGGAAGAATGGGATTCACTTTAAAGTGGCTGGTCTTTACAACCCACCAAACAACGTCCCGAACCTCAGTAAGATCGCCGGTCTCAGCCAACATCGAAACAGCTTAGTCGTTGGGGACTTCCATGCTCACTCAGCCTGTTGGGGATATACAAATGCCACTGGCAGGTCAGTGGAAGATTTGCTAGACCACTCTGACCTCAGACAAATTCCTTTCGAACCAACGTTTCTCTCCTTTGATGGACATACAAGCATGCCAGACCTTATTCAGATGATTCACGCAAATTTTATCCCCAGAATACATCTTTCTATTGGGGATGCTATAGAAGGGTGGAGCCATCGCTCTTTGAATATATGCGTCCGTGGCAAAAGTAATCTACCTCCAAAATAAAGGCTCACTCGTTGTAACTTCAAGGAAACCTGTTGGGATAGGTTTTCTGTATTAACTGATAAGTATACTGCTAAAAATCTGGTGGATAAAAATTCTGATTCATCAGCCGACCACTTTGTAAAGGGAATGCTGCAAGCAGCTCGAGAGAGCATGCCTAGAGGGCAAGCCAATAGATATCGCCCCTTTTGGAATAAATCTTTAGAAGCCCTCGGGAAGGTTAGGAATACAGCTAGACGCAAAGCAGAACTCACCCATAATACTGATGACTGTATCCAGCTGAAAAGGGCTCAAGCTAGCCTAAAACATGCTATAAACCAATCAAAAAGAACATCTTATCGATAATTTGTAGCTAACCTCCACTTCAGAAGGGACCTCTTAATGCCCATAAATTTCTGCCTAGCCTAAACGATGAAAATTCCAGCTGCTAATGGAAATCAATTGCAGTGAATGGCAAACATCTGTCCAGTCCCAGTGAAGTGGCAATGGCCTTATGCAAACATTATGCAGCTGTCAGCAGGTTGCATCGAAGAAGAGAAAATGTACAGCTGTAGGAGTGGCTGCCTTATGCCAAACTGAGCAGGAATAGCACTCTTTCCATGGAGATTTTTCATCTAATGAGCTTAATTTTGCCATTGCTTCTCTGCATAGTGGGAAATCTGCCAGACCAGACGGTATCTACCCTGACTTTATCAAACACCTTGGCCTTATAGCCAGAGGCACTCTTTTTGGGTTAATTAACGTAACTCGGGAAAA
>QLNU02015359.1:7183667-7219578 GCA_006491805.2 Dysdera silvatica | reverse complement strand
TTCTAGCGGTAAAAACACTTTGCGCTTTCTGCACGCGTCGTTTATATTTCTCAGCATCCCCTTGCATTTAAGCAGATACAAGACACTTTTGTACAAGGCAATTGAGCTGGCTCTCCTTTCGGGCTGACTGGAACAAGACTTCGCAATATTTTCGCCATTTGCGTCGCGCGAATTCCCGCATCCAGCCATCTCCGCGGGGAGAAGGCTACACAGCCGAGCAAGAAAACATCTCAAACACATTTTAGTGGCTAAAAACATAAGCACCATTCCATTGTTCATATTTTAGGATATGTTTCGTCTTTTATTTTTGTTGGCGAATTTATGGTAGTGGAAACGACTTATGAAAGAGTAATGCATTCAAAACTTGAAGGAGTATCATGGTATATTTTCACATTTTTATCCAGCGTTTTCCATAGTGTTGTCGCATGCTCAAGGGGCATGTGAAATGGGGACAACATAGGAGGGTTTCCTGACAGGGATATAAAGTCAGTAAAATATTATTAAAATTATAAATCAAATACATTTACATCAAGGACAGTTCCTTCTGTTAAATATTTAACCACTGACTGTGGTATTTATAAAAGTAACGTGCTGTAAAGAAGTGTATGTGTGAATTTTGTTATACTGTCTCTTTGCTATGCAGTGTGAAATTGAATTAATGGTCAGAATTTTAAGGGGTGATAGCACCCATCAAGATGAAACATTAGATATGGAACTTGGGGTCGTAAACCACTTACAATGCCAGTTCGAAAACATCCCAGCGTGCACAAATATTTACAACCAGTGCCTGATAGGAACAAGATGCGATGCCCTAATCGTCTACGCACCGGATCAGCTAACCTGAGTTGTATTTTGTACTCAAATTCTGACCATTACTTCAGTGACACCCTGTATATACATATATTTGAGGATTTAAATGTGCAGCGTACATATTTTTTTCTTTTTTCGTGCACCGAAACAATATCCTGGTTGTTGGAAATGTTTGGACCATGATAATGAATTCAAAGCATATTAACCATTGGTTATTAGATCAATAAACTAAATGAAATCAACGAAGCAGCAAAAGATTACGAATCTGATTAGAAATTGGGTTAGAAATGAAAATGATCAGATCCAATTTGCAATTTCCGTCAATTCTTCGGTCAAAAAATACCGGCAGTTAATTATAGTTCGTTCGCGGAAAGTTGACCGATGGTACTGTTAGAATTCACGGAAGCTGACGTCACAAACGGGCTAGTTCATTACAGTAGAGGGGAGGACGACATTTCAGAATTGGTTTTTGGCGCAGACAAACATTTGCTGAAAGCCAGTTCTGAAATGATGTCCTCCCCTCTGCTGTAATGAACTAGCCCGTTTGTGATGTCAGCTCCCGTGAATTCTAACGGTACCATCGGTCAACTTTCCGCGAACGAACTATACAATTATTACCTATAGAATAGAATAACGCATAACAGGATAAATACTATATATAACATTTTATCAGTGCGTAATGCGGAAACATGCAATGTGCAAATAAATCGTGCAATTTTAACTGACGCCCGTGGAAGTCGTGGGATAAGCAGTCAGAGGATTAATTAGGATATGTAAACGTTTCAATTATTTTAAGAATTTTACGGCGCAAGGTTATCTTGCGTCGGGCCCTGCAATTTTCCGAGGATTCCAAACCTCATAAGACCTAGGGAACCAATGCCAGGACTACGGTGAGCAGTTAGCAGGAAAGGCACATTTTTCCGGCCTGGTGGGGAGTCGAACCCTGGGTAACCATACTATCGCAAAGCCATTTGATTACTTTTATTTTATTTACTTTTTTTTTGTGAGCAAGGACAACAAGGATCATGCTGCACCGGAACCACAAGGATCCTGAAGGATCTGAATCACTTATAGCTCAGAGGATCGATCTCCGAACTATAGTAAGCAGTTAGCTGGTAAGCCTTTTTTACACCGTTGTTTTAGTTTTTTAATTAAACTTCTATTACGGTTCGATTAAGGGGACACAGAAGCACAATCATCATCTTTTGCAATTTTTGACGAATCTCTTTGAAATTTGGAAGGGGCCAATATGAAAAAGTCTATGCAATATATAGAGACATATATAGCCTAAATACACAGAGATGCTATGTTGCAAGTAGTTTTTTTAGATGACATTCCATAATTTCTATGTATTTTAGTCATAGCCTACTCGTTAGCACAAAACCACGTGATTAAATATTTTTACTTTTATTGTGGTTCCATCTAAACTCCAAAAATCCATGCTATGTTTAGCAGTTATGTTAAAATAATAGTGAGGTAAAGTGTTTTATATCTGGTCAAAATATTTTTTAGGTATTCAATATCAAAATATATAGGGTATATTCATATATTTTAAATATATAAATATACATAGAAATACAAACTGCGACAAGGGTTTGGTTATTTCACTAAATTTTTTCTAAAATTTTATTTATGATGATGCCCGAATACGTAAAAAAAAAATATTTTTTGATGAATACTCAAATTTTTTTTCACTCACTATTATTTTAACTTAAAAATCCATGCTACATTTCGTTAGTTATGAGTTTAGACGTATAACAGAATTTTTAAATAAAAATTTAGTTGAATATAGTTATTATATATTTTTATATTTTATTATAAGTGCAAACATGTTTACTAAGTTTTAAAACAATTCATTAAATATTGAAACTCCAGAAACATTTCGCATAAACCCGAGAGGCGAAAAAAGTGAAACTGAGAAAAAGTAGGTTTTAATAATAAAGCTTCTTATACGCAGCAAAGAAAGTGAGTCTCTTTAAATGTATTCAGCATCTTAAAATTTCTAAATTTTAAAATTGAGACCATAGATATACACGCAATGAAATGAAGGATGTTTTAATGTAAAAATCTACAAAAAACAACATTTTTTTTCATTTTTTTCAGCACGTTTTTGCTCCTGTGTCCCCTTAAAGAGTATGAAGCATTGAGTCACTTTTATCAATTCCATTTTGTAATAAATTTAGTTTCTTAATTAACGGTTTTATTTGCTTTTTCACCAACTGATAGTTATCAATTACAACATTCCTGTTTATTTTCCTTATTTCATTTCCTTCCACTTTTCTTTTCCCATTCTTAGCCTTCTATTCTTTGTTTCCTTTTATTGCTTTTTGCCGTTTTGCATTTTTCTTAACTGTTACATTCCTTGTCTTCCTTTTCTTGTGTTTCATTTCTTGTCTTCCATTTATTTTCTTATCGACTCATGTATTTCTTCCTCTGATTCCATTCAGAAAGTGATCGATCATATCCTTTTTGCTTTCCACTCCTAAGTATTTCTTCTTTTTGCTCTCCTTTCTGATCATATTTGCACCGCATTGTTCACAGACAATCCTCTGTTTTGCAATTTGATTGGTTGGTTTTATTTTTATGACGCAAGGGCAGAAAGGGTCATTCCGCGCCAAACATTCGATCTTGTTTACAGAATCACCGTTTTAATCCGGTTCCGAGCATATCGATTCACCAGTACGTTAATTCAGACACGCTTATTATGGGCCTTAATTTCCTTGTATGCTTTTTAAATACAGCCTTTTGAAAAAAAAAGCACCATTAGGAAATTATCTGTTTTTATTAAAATTAAACGTACATTCAATACATACACAGGTAAGGAAATGGTAAAAAATTCAAGGTCGTACGGCGCATTAATGGATAGCAATTGCACATTTAATATTCAAATCACTAGTTGGTGAAACACCCCGCCCCCTGGTAGCGATGCATGCTTCTATACGTCTAGCTAAGGTATGATAAAGGTTCCTAATATCATCATGCGACGCATTCTGCCAGGCATTCCTCACTTATTTCTTCTGATATGAGACATTTTGCGGTGCCCGAATCTGGCGGCCTACCATGTCCCATACATGTTCGATTGGCGAAAGGTCTGGTGATCTTGCTGGTCAAGGAAGGGTATCAACAGCAAGGAGGCAGCTTACAGATATGCAAGCCTCTGGCATTATCTTGTTGGCAAATGGCCCCAGGCTGTCGTGTCATGAAGGGTAACGCAAACGGCGGCAGGATGTCATCAACATATCGTTGAGCTGTTAAAGTTGCACGCAGGACTATTAAGGGCGTTCTGCTCTCGTATGAGATAGCACCCCACATTATCGCACTAGGGGTAATGGCTGTATGCCTCTGTAAAACAAAGGGTGGTTGGGACCGCTGGCCCTGTCACCTCCACACATTTATCCGATGATCATCTGCTCCAAGACTGAAGCGGGATTCATCGCTGAACACTATGCGATACTAATCTGCTGGCAGCCACGATGATCGGCTACGACACCACTCCAGACGACTCTATCAATGGTGTGGGGTTAAAGGCAAACGTCTTAAAGGCTACAGCCGTGAGGGTAACATACCTTAATTTAGTGCCCTGAGATTATGGAAGGTGCCACGAGTGGTATGGAAGAAATTGTAGCACGCTGGATGGCGGACAATGATGCTGTTGTGTCAGCTCGAACCTCTCGCACAACCAACCAATCTTCCCTTGCATTAGTGCACCTTGGCCTTCCAGAGCCATCATTCTGCCGATGAGTTCCTCGCAGAAACCATTGCTGCCAACACCTTTGCACAGCAGTGTCCGTACGGTGCAGGTGGCAGCCTATTGCTCGGTAGGACCAGCCAGCTTCAAGCATCCCGACTATGCGACCACGTTCGAAGTCATCCAATTGGTTATAAGGTCCTCGTCAACGTCGTAACGGCATTACATACGTTCCTTAAAAACTGACCTTTCCTCTGGACGATTTCATTCAGAACTCCGCGAGGGATTTATATGCCAGATCCTGTATTTATGTCTTATTGTTTATGCTCCTGTGTGCTTATGTGTATGGCAATGTCCCTGCGTCTAAAAACACTACCTAATATAAAAAAGGAATTGCCCGTACATGTAAAAAAAAGTAGGCATGGAGGGGATGCTAGTCGCCTACTCCTGGTACCTTATTTTCGCTAAATGACAGGACGATCTTTGCCGTTACGTCGTATGGGCGAAATGAAACTTTCGATGGGCGTAGGAAAAAAAAAAGAAAAGTGTATTTTGTAAGATAAAGATAGTTAATATAAATTTTGTGTCAAGAAACACATTTCGTGGGTCCATGATTGCATGGCGGAACTATAACATGAATGCTGGAGTGGAAAACGGATGAGCTTTGGTTAAAAGGATTTTGCGCCCCTTTATCACCAATAAAAATTAATGATAATCAAATGATGGTATGTGATGACGATAATTAATGTTAATACATGATAGACACGTCTTTATACAATCACATTTGATGGTCTTTCCCAAGTTTTCGTGTGGTTATACCTTATCAGTCTCTGGTGAAAAAGCAATTAACTGCGGGGACGTAGAGTTAACGAAATTATGGGGAGTGGGGTAAAAACAAAGTATATATATATGCATTATAATATACGTAAATTATTGTTTAAAAATAGAAATTTTAATTATGAAGACGAACATAATTTCTGCGATAGATTCATGGGGGTTTAAAGAATAAGTATTCACTAGTTCTTGTTAAATGTACTTATACTGCCATCAAATACTATCGAAACTCAGCGATCACTTTTTCCAGTACAGTTTTAGCACCTGGTCAATTATTTTCTTCCAGACTCTTATATGTTAATAGACTAGGACATCAGTAGCTGTACTCAATGCTTAGAGGCCGAAGTATTGCAACGGAAACCTAGAGAGTACCGTTTCGAGTCCAGTTTTAGCACCTGGTCAGTTATTTTTTTTCTAGATTCTTATGAGTTAATAGACTAGGCTATTCACGGCCGTATTCAGTGATTAAAGGCCGAATCATTGCAACGGAAATCTATTGAATACGGTTTCGTTTCAGATTTCATCACCTGGTCAGTTATTTCCTTCCAGACTCTTAGCAGTCAATAAAATAAGAGGTTAGGCTATCCATGGTTGTACTTAGAGTTTAGCGGTGGAAGCATCGCGATGAAAATCCAGAGATCGCTCTTTCGAGTCTAGTTTTAGCACCTGGTCAATTATTTTCTTCCAGACTCTTGTAAATTAATAAAATTAGGGACTAAGCTGTCAGCGGCTGTACTTAGTGCTTAGTTTTATAAATGGTAAAAATGCAGATTTACCAACAAAACAGTTAAAGCTGCTAAAGCAAAATTTTATAGCAACTGCTCAATTGCCTTCAGTAAATGTGGACATGGCATCTTTTTGACCCTAGAAATAAGATTGAATAATAAAAAAATGCAGTTCAACTTCTCAAATAATCTGCAGATTCATTGTGATGTACTTAAATAATATGCTGTATAAAGAATATTTTGATTATATGAAATGTTTTCACTAATTAATAATGAATACTTTATAAAATAAATCTATTTATTTTAAAATGCAGCATATTTGTTTTTTAACTATGTGAAAAAAAATATACTTAAGCGCACGTTTTTTATTTTAAGTTCATATAAATGCATGTTCTGAATTTTTTAGATCATATTTACATGAATACTTCGCTTGTTTTTTAATTAATGTCTTTCCTTCCATCCATCCATCCATCCTATCCATCCATCTATCAAAAAAACACAAAAAAAAAAACACGAAAAAAGACTACTCGTGGGTATGCTCAGTAACTCAGTGGCCAAAGCATTGTGGAGGAAACTCATTGATACAAATCCAGATCAGTGCATTATCAATACTTTCCCTCTGGACTTTTATAAATAAAAAAATGTTCTAATTCAAAAACTTAAAAAATGTGAAAGCCAGAAATTAATTTCTACTATATCAATTTCTCCCTTTTCACTATTATTCTTGGATTCTTTCTTTGCGCATTTCAGGCAAAAAAATGGACATGAAACGATGTTGCCCCCACCCAAAAAAAGATACAACTACGTTGAACATACACACTTTAATATTCATTTAATTATATTGACCATTAACGATCGACTTTATTGGATTAAATCCTAGTTCATTAACCTTTCATCTTAATGTATTTGGCCAGTGAAGCGGAGCTTAAAAAATTGAGTTAAATGTTTAATGTCTTAATTAAGGAAGTTGATTCAACTTTCCACAAACTTTGCGAATTTGGAATATCCTGCAAAATTTTAAATAAAAGATGATCGTTACACGAGCATATTGTTGTGTATTCTATTAAACTTAGTCTGTAATCTGGAAAGTAAGGTCAAAGAGATCGGGATACATAATTTTCTTTTTTCTTTTTTAATTTCTTCGCTAGACAGCAAAGCTTTATTAGCCTGTGAGACTAGAAATTAGACATAATCAGGCACTTCAGAATGAGAGTTGTCTACTTACGTGGCCGACATTAGGGCTAAATGTTCATTAAGTTAGTAAACAACCGAAGAAAAAATCTAAAAATTATGCGAAATGCCCCTTCAAGGCAGTTCATTAAGTGAAATTAGTTTTCCAAAGGCTGCAATATGTGTGGAGCCGGCCTTTTAAAGGTCGCATCTAGAACCTTCTGAGTATACATGCGTTATGGAAACTCGACTCTACACTGGCGCATCAAAAGTAATGAAGCACGTAATGTTAATTCCGACTCGTAAATGCTATATAAATGCTTCTATGAGGGAAGAGCCTCGTTCCGTGCCGCTTCATAGACTGCTATTAAAACTGCGAGCCAAGGGTAAACCGTACTCTCTGAATGAAAATGAATGTACCGAATCTTCTGAGGCCAACTGCATGGTCCTTTAAAATCCACATAGATGCAAATGTCCAGGGGAATAATGTTGAGCGGTACTGGGAAAATATAATTGTCATTCGTTTAAATACATTAAGCGTTCATTAAGGAGATGGAGAACAGGACGCGTAATCTAGAATTAACTCAGGAAAGGATATGTTAAGTGATGTTAACTTTCACTTAACATTTTGTTATCTGCATTGCTTTGATGTTACTCGTAAGGTTTACGACTTTTATCGGATGAAGGTGGAGACAAATCGTATCTTCTTTCAAGCTTTCCCCTTTGGTATAATTTATTATTTGGAGGGAATAACTGACGCCACGTTATTAAAGAAAGCAACGAAACCCAACATTTGGGAAGGTGTATTGAATTTTCGCCGAAGGTTCAAAGCTTCATCTTACAGGATGAATGGATCTTTAACATGTATCGAGCCAGGGCGGGAAAGCGGAACGAATTCTTAAGACGAAATCTGCTTTTGTTTGCTAAAAACTCCAAGTTCAATACTTATTTGAAATTGCGTTTTTTCGTTCTGTGTGGGACTGGACTGGTTGTCCTTTTCAACGCTAAGTAATATTAAAATCTTATAATAAAGCTAGCTTATATCCAGTGAGAGTTGAAAGGCTTCCCCCCGGTGCTTAGTCATGCGCATTTCCCCCCCTCTTCCGTCATTCCCTCCCCCTGCAAAGCCCTCAGGGGAAATACAGTCTAATCTAGTGACATTAAGAATCCCAGTGCTGTGTGATTTTATTTGATGGTTGATGTGTGTGGGGGGGGGGAGGGAGGATATTTAAAGCATAAAACCATTCATTGGCTCTCGTTTGGACTGTTGAATCTTTCATGAAGATTTTGGGAGCAAGTGAAAATGGCGCAAAAATCTCTTCAGCTCGTGAGGATGACTCGTTTTTAATGGACCGAAAATGTGGTAATGGTGGGGGTTAATGGTGGGAGAGGAACTTGATTTTTGGAACCTTTTTTTTTTCTGGGGAGAAATATCGTTTCCTCGACTTTGGCTACTGTCGCCAAGTGCGATATTATTACGCTATCGATTCAAATTTCCATTCTTGGAAGATCACGTAATTTCAGATGTAACGATTTTTGAATGTGGCCGCATTTCGCGGCCACTAAAATTGTGCTGCGATGTATTCAGTGCAGCATGCACATAAAGCACAAATATGGAAATCTATTTATTTACTTGGCGCATGCTAATTATCACCATCATATGTGTAAAAAAATAAAATGAACATATATGTATCTTAGTTCAGTGGTTCCCCAACATTTTTTAGGTCGTAACCACTTGTACCCTCCTGCTAAGTATTTCGGTTTCACCATCCACTATCAATAATAAAAAATACTCTTATATTAATGTATAGTCCGTATCACGTCAGGGAGACGGGTCATACAATAATGTAGAAGTATTTATACCTGTGCGCTTCTATACATTGTATTTCTGGTGATGCTTATGTGTATTTACATATATTTGTGTAATTCTGTACTTGTACGTATGTCTGGAATGTTCGTGTTTCCTGTTATGAATGAAGTAGAAAAATTGCCAACCATTGTAACGAGGCTAGGACATCACATTTGTTGACTAGATGGCGCTGACGACGTTTTAATGACAGTGGTTAATATATGGCGTCATTTAACATTTCCCAACAATTCGATTGTAGGCCTTTGTGTTAACCGTGATTAACGAGGACGCTCAGTTATTAAGCGTAAACGAGTTTATTTGTGGGCAATATAAAAATTAACCTATGTTATTTATAGCAGAGCCAGGCCTGCAGACAGTTCGAAGGGGCAACTGGGACACGGAAACGGGCATATGGGGCATAGAGTGCCTGAGAACTCATGAGCAGGGCCGTGCTTAGGGGGTGCGAGCTGGACGGACCTCCCAGGGCCGCTAAAAGTGTAGTGCAAATACCAAGAAATCAGTTTTTAGCGGCCCCATATACTTTCGACAGAGTATTTGGTCAACTCACCTTTTGTGTGTGACGTCATACTTCCCATAATGCAGCTTCTAAATGGTGGTCAAAATAAATACATATGTTATTAGTCAAATGAGTTAGCATCGGTAGTCCATGTACGACATTATGTTTATTGTACTGGCCATATGGCCACTGTAAAGAGACTCCTAGCAGCACAAAGAAAACTAGTAATTTTTTTTTTGTAAGTTCTAATAGTATTGAAAAGGCGGCTGTGTTCTTTAAGTTAGCTTTTCATTAATTCGTTATAATTATAATAATTAGAGTAATAATAAATTACAATGATTCGTATTTTATTTAATTTTTATCCCCTATTTTCAATTTAACTTCATTATCTGCTCTTTATTTTTACCTACAGCGTTTAGACCAGTAAAGGACTTTATGCTTTATAAAGGACCCAATGCTAAACCCCGGTAAATCTTTTTATCGTTGTGTTATGTCAAAATATTTTTAAGGGCCGCTAAAATCTTCTTTTCCCAGGGTCGCTAAAATTTTCTTTGCCCAGGGCCGTTAATACCATAAGCACGGCCCTGCTCATGAGTATAAAATGATTATCAGAAGTGATATGAGATTTAGACATTATGTCACTATAAAACCCAAATAAATCTGACGCTCCTCTAATGGTTTTCTCTTCTTTTCGTTTATTACAAATACGATAATATTAGTATATATCAAAATTCGTACTTTAAGTTTTATGGAGGAGGAAACTGTATTGGAATTATATAAAAAAGGAATTATGTAAAAACAGTTTATACAAATATACATAAAATTTTTTATATATCATTAGGTTTTAATAATTTTTAATATTTTAACGGTGTGTTATTATCGTTCTAAATATATATAAATAGATCGATGGGGCAATTGGGGCTGCGCCCCTGCTGGTCCCCGGCTTGGCCCTGAGGAGAGCCATAGCGCATTTGGGGCGCTGGGACCTATCATTTTCTAGGGCCCATTAATTTAAAAGAAAAATTAAATTTCTAAATTTTGAAAGAAAGCAATATATATATATATTTGAAAGCAAGCAAAATAACCTATAGCCGGAGCTTAATTGGCCTGCCGATAAAGACGTTACTCGTTCTATTCATATATTATCAATTTTGTAACGAATCTGATTCTGGCTCAAACGCACTTTGGCCCTACATTGGGCGCCATGTATAAGAATCCTGTCACAATTTCTACTCAACGTATATTAATATACGGAAATCTTTATATAACTGTACTCTCTATGACGATAAACCTGTCTAAAACAATTTTTACCGCAGTCTTGGCAAATTTCCTATAATACTCATGTTTATTGAACATGTCTGTAACGATCATTTGTTTTAAGTGAATTCCCACATAATGATAATTTTGGCGCTTTTCTAACTTTAGCTCTCTGTCGGATTTAAGGCTCTTTAAAGCAGCTGAGTCCCTGAACACCCATTAGTTCTGAAGGACATTGTGTACACAAATGTTCATACTTCTAGAAGAGAGACTTGTTCTAGCTTTCGGATAAAATGGGCTTTGGTCTTCACGAAGTGACTTTCGATAGTTCTTTAGCTTTTGTCTCCAAACTGAAGTGATAATGGCGAAACTTGTAGTTTCCTGTTGATCTCATACATTCATAATCTGTCATATTTAATTAATTTTATTAAAAGTAACGTTACATCCGAATTACATAGCTCCATTGTAAAGGTCCTTGGTTTCATTTTCGGTGTAATGATCAGTTATCGACCATGATATATTTTCGCAGTCTGTAGAATATCATTATAAACAGGTTCCATTGTATTTATAAAAATAGGAGATGTTACAGACCTCCGACAGATATATAATTTTGGTTGACCACACTTTGTACAGTACCGTTTAAACGAAACATTTAAAATGATATCCTGAAGCTATTTGACCTTTTAGTACGCTAGAAATAACCTAGTACCATTTTCCAGTAAACCAGCAGATAAATTTTATGTTTTTGCATAAAAAAGCATCTTATAGATACAATCGCTTTTGTTTATTTTTGAAGTGTTTTACCTTTGAGCTTTCATTGGAGGTAAGGGCTTAACTTATTGCGTAACATTCGTGGCCACGGTATGCTTAAACGTCACAGCTTATTTGAATCCCAACTTGAACCCTGTGACGTGGAATTAGATTCGGCTGATTAGAAATCCAAGGTGTTTGTTTGGGAAAAGGAAGCAGTCTCGAGCTCGTTGCATGGATCTGTCCCAGTGCTTGTACTTGCAAATTAGTAGTTTACTTATTGTTGTTCCACATATCACTACAGATTCAACATATATTATATAAATTTAGTTTTACATGTTTCTAAACATCTAAATCGTGTTCTACATGTTTCTAAACGTCCAAATCGTGTTCTACGTGTTTCTAAAAGTTCAACGCATATTCCTGAAAGCTCAATATATGTTCTACATGTTTCAAAAGTTTAACACATATTCTACATGTTTCAAAAGTTCAACGTATGTTCTACATGTTTCAAAAATTCAACATATGTTCTACATGTTTCAAAAGTTCAACACATGTTCTACATGATTCCAAAAGTTCAACACATGTTCTACATGATTCCAAAAGTTCAACACATGTCCTACATGTTTCTAAAAGTTCAATACATGTTCTACAAGTTTTTGCTGTATACGGTCTATAAGTTTTTGTTCCACATATTCTACGAGATTTTGCTCTACGTGTTCTGCTAGCTTTTGCTCTACACACTCTATAGGGTTTTACTCTACACACTATGTAGGCTTTTGCTCTACACACTCTGTAGGCATTTGCTCTACACGTGCTACAAATTTTCGTTCTACGTATTTTGAGGAAAAAGTTCATTACGAGCGCAGCCGTGTTACATTGGTATTTTGGAATGTATCTGGTAAGAAAAAATATATAAAAAAAAAATAGATATAGATTCAACAATCGATCACGCAGTTTGGGACACTATCAAAATGGGCACGGCGAATAGCGGAACAGAAGTGTCCTTTCATCTATCCATAGTGAACAAAAGCCAACATTGCACATAGCCTTCCGACAGAAAAGGAAGGCCTTGCCCAAAAAGGGGTACACCGTATTGCAATTACAGGGAAAAAGAAAAGGAAAACGGCATTACCCGAAACTGTTCAATTGCAACATCGATTGAGTGATTTCATGGATAATAGCGGGTTACAAGGGAGAGGAGGTTTTCTACTCGCCATTATGACTGCTGTATAAATATTTAGAGAAATGGGGAAAAATACTTGAAACTGACCACTTCCGCGGGTAGATAGTAACATTTATCTGGAAATAGTCAAATGTAAATTCGCGCAAAACATGCCAAGATACATTAAAAAAGATACTCTGCATCATATATAATAATACATGATGAAATATGTGGTATATAATATAATTCTTCGAAATGTTTAAGTAGTCTTTTCAAGCTAATATCGGATTTATACGGCTTAAAATTAATTTATTTTGATTTTTTTTCTTAAATTTATTTTCCCTGGTCATTGTTTTCCTAATAATATAGAAGGCAGACTTTAAATATTCTAGAGGTTTTGCATCGTGTGCCTGTTTTTAGATTAATGGCTCATGATGATTGGATTACGGTACACAGAAGCAGACTTCCAGAAAAAAAATGTTATAGGTACATAATGTTGAAGACAGCCCATGATGAAAGATTAGGTTCCAAAGGTACTCATAATATTATTTTCTTTCTTTTTTTTAAATATTTGTGCAGTGCTCTTTTTAAAAGTTATTTGTAAACTTTTTAGTGTATTTTTTAATTAGTTTAGAAATTAGTTGTTCATTCGTGATGATGTAAATTATGTTAGACTACACTGCGCGCGCACATGCACACGACTTAATTTAAAATAACTTGTAGAGTTACTATGATACATTATTTTATAAATTTTAGGATAATATAATATAGAGCTACGTTAAACTAGAGTTGAGATACCAGCCAGCATATATAACTTATTTTAACATATTTTTAACCCTTTGCATCCCAGTTTATTTAGCCATTGGAATTAAAACCCGTATATTGAATGCCCCTCACAGCTCCCCCACTGAAATACAAAGGGTTAAAATTACGAACTTCCTATCATTACTTACTTATCTGTGACGGATTTTTTAATGCTAAAACGAATATTCATCTTACGTTGTGGTTTATATTATATTGGAATACAGGGATTACCATTAACTAACATTAGTGATGGGCGATTAAGAAATGTTTTTACAATCGAAAGAATGGCAATCGACTCAAATTTACATTGGAGTCAACGATTCATTCGTCCTTGAACTTAACAATCGAGATGTTCAATTGCAATGGCGAGTCAGCTACCCAACCACACACTGCGCAGGAAACCATGGCATCGTTGCCAATTTGGTGAGTAAATAAGTTCATCTAGCTACATTTTTTGACACTCTGGAGAAAGAGTTAAAGTATTCGTTTACAGAATCGTTAGAGATTTTAGAGTCTAGGTTTTGGAGAGCCCATGCAATAGAATCCCAATGTAACGAAATCCAAATGACCTGCGCTTATTTTAAAGTTTATTCCTACGAATGTTTAGTTTTTATTTTATTGCATTTCCTTTTCGTTGCTGTTGTCAATACACATGAATTTCATTTTTGAATTCATTGTACGTGTATACTTAAAAACCATCTATTTACAACTTCTATGCCGATTTTATATGAGAATCCTAGAAAATGGTGTAAATGATTATATACGACATCGCATTGAGTGACTCAAAAATAGACCCTTTACCTGCATTTATTCTTAAGTTATTTTAAAAAATCATAAAGTTATTTATAAAAATATTTAAATTGTTTTTGCCGTTATAAGAAATGCACGGTATATATAGTACACGACATAGAATTTATATTCAAAAACATGTCTGATAAAGATGCAATTAACAATTTTGTTTTATCATCCAAAACAAATACCCTTTAAAAGTAAAGAGACATGGTAGTCGAAATTTTATAAACTTTTTTATTTAAGGTTGCGCGATGTAACAGGTCGTTTAGAAATCATCGAGAGGTTCCGAGATGTTCAACTAATCGGGACAATCGATTAAAACTTTTCGTAATCGCGCATCACTAACTAACATTATAAAATATAAAATTTTGAACTTTCCGGGTCTAGGTCGTTAGCTTTGGAATTTAGGTCGTAACCTCCATAGCAGTGATTCCCAACCTTTTTCAAGCCGCGACCCACTTTTATAGTAACCAAAAGATCGGCGACCCCTCTGCCCGTCGCTGCACTCTTAGCATAATAAAAGCATTTTTAAGAGAGTAAAGGAAACACATTAAATAGAAAATTATATTATATTAATTATATATATATATATATTACATTATAATTATGTACATCATACTAATTATATTATATTAAGTTATATAACAGGTATAAAATCAACGATTAGTAAAATATTGCAATGTGTGTAGCCATGTTGTTGTAAAAGCGTTGGAAACATTTGGTATGAAATTCTTTATAAAAATAATTGCAACTAAAAATAGTTGCGGCGAACCCCAAGAAACCAGTTCACAACCCCCAGGTTGCTCCATATCCTAGGACTGCTCTATATCCTAGATTGAAACCTGCGGAATCTAGGCCATAAATCGTTATTGTTGATAGCAGGGTTGTAGTATTGGGTATTTCGTTAGATTATGTTCCGCGGCGCAAGGATGGTGACGAACATTCGAGAACCTGCAATTTCCCGAGGGATCCGAACCACTTAGTGTCCATTGAATCAACTCCTGAAGCATAGTGAGTACTCAGTCGGTAAGCCTTTATGTTTAGGCACAATTGGGAGCCGAACATAGGTAAACGGCATGCTGGGGGTAGCACACAACCATTGCGCCACTCAAGGGTCCAGTTCCTGTATTAGATGCATAACACAGCAAAACCCTTCTTAACGACCACCTCTATTCAGCAACCACCTCCCTAAACGATCAGTTTTTCTGAAAACGGATTTCCTCCCCGATAGACTCAGTGCTAAATTTACCTTCATTCAGGGACCATCTCTCCAAGCGACCGCTTTATCACGAAACGGACGGTGGTCTCTTTAGGGAGGTTTTAACGCATTTGGCCGATTATAAGTTTAACTATCGAAGCATACAGCTGAGCCGCCAATACACTCAATATTATCGAAGACTAAAAATGGGCAGAACGATATTTATAATTAGATATTTCATATATATGATTATGTAGGCTTTGCTTAGGTAACGATTCATGCTCTTACTCTGCGTGTGTGATGCTAAATTTATCATCTCTCTCTCTCTCTCCACAACACTCGTATCAATTCACCACCTTACTTTCTACGACCTCGTATTTATATGAATTATTGTTTGGTTGAATTTTATGGCACAAGGATATATGCATTATTATCGATGATGACAGACAGGCTTATCCTTCAAGTGAAGTATGAATCTTACCACTACATTTCCAACACGTGTTTGAATATGCTTATAAAAACGGTCATCATTGATTTTACTCAAGTAAAACTTTCACTAAAATGTGCAGAAACTTTTTATGAACGCTCATACCCCAATTTTATAAAAACACAAAAATGAAATTTTAGAACCTTGAAATACAGTAAATTCCAGTTGATGGGAAAACTTTGTGCTCCAGCACTTTATTCCCAGGATGTATATTACCCATCAAGTGGAGGACACGGGAGGGACTGAGGAGAGTGAGGAGGACACGGGAGGGAAGTGTAGTACTTCGGGGAACAGTCAGGATTAAGGGGCGGGGGTGAGATGGATGAATATGAGAACTGATTCAACTCCGTGTATGCCAGACCACGGATGATAGTAAGGGCAGCATGAAAGGGATGATTGATTTCTAACATTTCCGGTCCTGAATTTTTCATAAGTTCTGCTCTTGGACCATCTTATGCACTGTTTGCTGATGGATAATGGCGGATAGTTGTGACATCGATGTATTCCATTATAGTATTAGTGCTACTGTGCAACAGCAAATGCGAATGCATGTTCCACCATGGATTTATTATCACCAATGAGAGGGACGTGCTGAGTAATATTTCTTTATGGTGTGCATTTTGTTCTGTGATCTGTGTCTTACTACAATCGGAATTAATTCTTCTTTATTTTGTTCACTGACGAGAACTTTGAAAACGAGATAGTTCAGAAGCGAAAAGTTTTTGATTGTCAATACTGAGCGCTTTACTAAATACGTTTCAGAATTTTTGATCAGATAATAATTAAATTTCTTTGGTGTCAATATTGTAGACAAATTATTGTTTATATTTTAATTTGTTTCACATGATGCTAATTTTTGCGTGAAGATTAAATATGTACAATTAAACATTTGTATTATATTTTTACAATTTTTGTGCTCATTTTGTGCTGGTGTTTTTTGAGCAAAGTGTCATATCAAATGCATGTCTTGTTCTTAACAGATTATATGTTTGATGACACGCCTCTGGGAAAAGCGTCAGTCATGTCATTTTAGAGAAGTATACAATTCTTAAAGAAGTTAGACCTTTCTGCTACTACCATAATCTCTGAAAGTATTGTACAAAAGTTTTTTAAATATTAAATGTTTTTCATAGAAGCTGTTTAATATGCCTGTCTTGAAAAACTTTCTAGGAATGGAGGCCAATGTTCGGAATATAATTTTAAGGTGAGCATTTAAATATTCATTCAGCGCATGGATAGCAGATGTTATGCTGTTGCGGTCATGGGAGTTTCCTGAGTAGAGTAATGCACGCAGAGAGATTTTGAGATGCCAACATTGCGCATTATCATCTTTGGAAGCTAAAAAACTTTTACAGTGATACCTCATGTCGTTTACGACAATATTAAAATTTCCTTTTGTTCGTATTTTATGGTGCAAGGATAGAAAAGGTCATGCTGCGCCGGTATCTTCGGTTTCTCGAGGAATCAGTATCTCTTAAGAACCAGGAAACTAAACCTCGGACTACAGTGTGCAGGTAATCTGCAAGCGTTTTTCCCGTTGGTACCGATGTGACTCGATTTCGGGTCGGAGATATTTTAGACGAAAGCGTTGCTGCTGAACCACCGCATACCCATTTCTCAAGAGCGGTATGTTACCTAAAGATCCATTCTTTGAATCATTTTAAAGAATTGGATCTTCGAATAATTTCAAAGAATGGAATCTTTGAGTCATTTCAAATAATTGAATCTTTTCAAAGAATTGAATTATTTAAAAGAATGGAAACTTTGAGTCATTTCAAATAATTGAATCTTTGAGTCATTTCAAATAATTGAATCTTTGAGTCATTTCAAATAATTGAATCTTTGAATCATTTTAAAGAATTGAATCTTTGAATCATTTCAAAGAATTGAATCTTTGAATCATTTCAAAGAATTGAATCTTTGAATCATTTCAAAGAATTGAATCATTTCAAAGAATTGAATCATTTCAAAGAATTAATCTTTGATTCCACCATACAAGAGCATTTGTTTCTTATTTTTTATGGCCTAACAAAAGATACACTTTTATAGTTTCTGTGTAAGAGTAAAATGAAAGAATCAAATACAAATATTTAATCGATCTTTTGTTACTGGATTCATTTTTACTTCGAATTACATAGCGTTAGCTATACCTTGATACTTGCAATGTGTTTGGGAGTAACGTGGCCTGATGTAATAGAACGAATAAGCAGCTTTTAAATTTGTTTTTTACCCCCGCAAATACCCGTCCTGGCGTTGACATCATAAGCCGGTGAAAGCAGCAGGCAGAGCACTTTCGGTCACCTATCCGGCTTTTAGAGAAAAAACTAGGCAAGACCTCGAGACTCCAAGGAAAATGACCACGTATGGAGGATTGAAAAGTAAAATACAAAAACAAATCTATAAAAAAAACAAAAACAAAAAAAAATGGAGAAGTCCAAGCAATCGAAGGCAGCAAACAAGTTTTTATTTTCCGTCTTAAGAAATACTTTTCTTTATAACGATAGATAGTAAGTATATAGGAGGTGAGACTGATCCACTGTTTAGACCAACCAGACTTTTCCCAATCTTTTACAAGTAGGTTACAAATAGGCAGAGATCTATCTGGAAAATGTGAGAAAGAAAAAACTATAGCCAATACTACTTTTCTATTTTCTTTCCGGAGAGGCTTCCCGAACATCGAAAGCCGGATCATCAGTTTTTATTCCGAAAACAACGAAGCTTTCCGAGTATGGTTTTTCAAAGTGACTATTTTACTTTTTTCTCAGGACTGCCTTCGTTTTTCCGATGATATTATGAATCTTACTGTCAACGGATTCTGTTTCTTGGACGACTGAACAAATGCGTGATGTTCCAGCTTGGGATTACTTGTAATTCAGAAATGAAGTAAACGTTTTGAAAAGTTTCTTTGGGAAGTAGGAAGCTGCTGCATTATCCAACTATTTTAATTTTGTGATTTAAACGTCTTTAAACAAAGAAGATCGAGATGAATTGACCTGGTGTTTAAAGTAAGATATTGAATTTTCCTATTAAACTCTCATGGATTATTATAAAGATTAGTAATTTTTAGATATCAGATTAGTAATTTCGGTATCAGATTAGTAATTTATGTATCAGATTAAAAATTTCGGTATCAGATTAGCAATTTAAGTATCTGATTAGTAATATAAGTATCAAATTAGTAATTTCGGTATCAGATTATTAATTTAGGTATCAGATTAGTACTTGGGCAGATATTTGCATGAATCATGTATACATTTTTTGGTGCTTTTACGGCTCAAGGACAAAAAAGGTTATTTTGCGCCGATATCTAAAATTTCCCGAGGAGTGTCAACCTTTTGCCTTAAGTTTGCGAGAGCGCGGTATATATATATATGCTCAGTAATGGTCATAAAGGTAGGGTTGTAAATGGGCCTGACAGATAAATATTAACAGAGTTTTGTTTAATTTTCTCGCGTATGTTTCAACAGCATAATTGCGTTTAAAAGCACAACGAAGTAGTTTTCTCATTAGCAAATTTTGCACTTTACTTAGCTCGAATTTTGAAAAAGAATTGTTGGTGTCTTCGGAAATTTGCTGGAGTTTCAAAAGCAAGAGGAATTAAATTTCTTCAGGATATAACGCAGATTCAAAACATCTTCCTTAAACAGTTTGGGGTAAATTTTTGGAGTTCTCTCTTATAAATATCATGCTTAGGATATACAGAAAAAGGAGAGTTGTCTTCCAGATGGAAACTATTATTATATATAATGTAAATTTTTCTTATAACTATACATATATTGTACTCACAAATTAATAAAAAGTGATAGAACTACAAATCATTTGACCCAATAGAAGCATAACACACATTAAAACTGTTTTAAACAAATAATTAAATAAAATTCATTATGCACAGTCTCATACATGTATTATATTGCTATCAAGTTGAGTTAGTTGTGCTTTTAGTATTGTGTATTTCATTATACCGATCTCTTCGCAATTAGGTTTAAAAAGCAGTCCATGTACTGCCCTATTTCACGAAATAACCGCTTTCAGAAAATACGCTTTAAATGCGTTCGTAAGTGATTGAATGTTTGTCGTTTGTAGTTCAGTTGGTAAGAGCACCTGCCGAGATAGCAGACGGCCGTGGGATCATACCTCACCAGACGCAGAAAAATTTCTTTTCTTTACGAACGTTTCACCATCTAACCATGCCATAACATCGGCGTTACTATTACTAAGCCTAAAGAATGTTAATAAAAATTGTTTCTTAATTATTTATTTTGTTTGTGAATACGCCATGCAATCAGACCTTCATATATCGGACCAGCATACCGAGAGTGCCGTAACATAAAGGAACGCATCAACGTAACATTTCTATAATGAACACACATTTCTGACATGAAACCCTCCTATACCAAAGCTTTGACGAATTCGCTTGGACGCTATATAGAAAACAGTTTCTGTACATTAACTTTTTTAGAGATATTTTTGATTGTCCCGTGCAATAGCGGTGAATTTCATGGACCTATAAATATACATGAACAGTTCTAAGACGAATCGTTTTAGAAATTTGTTGTGCTACAAAATATTAGAAAATTTTCACACAAATATAAATGAATATGAACTGCGTCTAATGAGTCGTGACGAACCGTAAACTCCTGCCTTAATTAGTAAACCTTAGAACCTAGTGGGAAGAAAAGGATATTCTGCTCGCCAACTTTAAAAAATTTAGTTGCCATTGGCGATCAACTTTGGCGACCTCCGCCTATGAATACTGCAGAAACACGTTTTTTTGTTATTTTCACGACGTGTTTAACGTGGGTTTTTTCGTCAATATCTTGGTTTTCAATTATTTATGAACGTAATTAGTACACAAATTGATTCGTATCCGTTGATTTGCAAAGAAGATTACAATAATTAGGAAATATGTTTTAAATATAATACTGCAAGCCGCATATGTACAAAGCACAATGTTTCTATATGTTTGGTGACAAAACGGTTAATTTGGCAATTGTGAAGCTATCGTATTGATAAAACTGTCTGTTGTAGATGTTATTCACAATGATATTCAAATTCTTTAGAAAACTAATATGCGTGTTTCATCTCTTCTTAACCTGTTAACTGGGTATGACGACATTTTTCGTCATGCCCGGAAGACTACCAAAATGTGAATGACGACATTTTTCGTCATGCCCAGAAGACTACCAAAATGCGAATGACGACATTTTTCGTCATTCCCAGAATGCTACGCATATTAAACCAAAAGTATCTCAACCTGTTAACTGGGTATGACAACATTTTTCGTCATCCCCGGAAGACTACCAAAATGTCTCCCCAAAAAAAAGTCCCCAGTGTGAAACGAGTTTCACAAAATTTTATTCCCCGGTTAACAGGTTAAAAAAAGTGTGTAACGAGCTTAGGGGGGTTCTGCGTTTGAGAGGGAAGGCGAGTGATCTTATTTATGCAACGCCTGTAAAGGTTTCATAAGGGAATCTAACTTCATTTAGCGAACGTAAATAAACAAGTGTTTATAAAGTCCACTGAGATATTTAACAGGTTTCGAGTGCGATCTTTTACACTATACATCAAAGTTTTATAGATCGATTATTTGTATGGAATCATCGATTTCTATGTAAGGAGGTCTGACAGTATTTACAAATATTGCAATAGGAAGCTACAACATGCACATATTTTTAATATTAACACATTTTTCATGAGTGACTGCTTGGGACTTAAAAAGAAAAAAAATATTAGTAAAATAACTTAAAAATGTATTTATATATTTGGAGCTGTTTTTACGCTAATTGCATTCTGGTTTGTTTACAACACAAATGCCGCCAAGAAACAGGAGATTAAAAAGCTTGCCAAAAGCGATTAGGAAAAATATGGGCTTTCGAAATGTAATCAAAACTAGATTTAAGAGTGAAAAGGCTGGAGAAACGAATCTCTTGTTAATAAAAAGATAAGGCAACTAGAGGTAGAGAAGATTAAATGATATTTATGCTGATATGAAATCCATTAAGAAATCTCTCACATTTGCAAACAAAAATACAACGATGATGCTTGCAGAAACAAATTAATTTAAAAAAAAAAATAATCCTTTCCTACTTTCTTTCGTAAATTTTAGGATGCAGGGATGACGAAGGTCATGCTACACAGACACCTACAGTTTTCCGAGGAATACGAACCTCTTAAGGTCTAGAGAACCAACCCTCGGATTATAGTGACCAAATAGTCGGTAAGTATTCTCTCTCTCTCTCTCTCTCTTTCTCTCTCTCTTTCTCTTTTTTTTTTCGGTCGCGGCTGTGAGCAGTGGCGGATTAAAGTTTTTGAGGCCCCTGGGCTACTTGTATTGTGAGGCCCCAATAAAATAGTTAAAGATCGTCCACAAGAGAACACGTCTCCAGAGGTTTTCTAGCTGATGGAGGCCTCTAGGCTGCAGCCTCTAAAGCCCATGAGTTCATTTGGCACTCGCTGCGAGTCGAACTCAGCATGGAGGTACACTAGAAAAGCGCGATACAATTGCAAGGTTCATTCTCAACTACTCATATACATGGAAAGCAATTAGTGCTTTTAATATTAATGTATATAATCAACTGCTAATTTTTAGGTGGAAGAAAATTTTATAATTTCACAGATTATTTAAAAATTCTTGCAATGTAATTTTATGAGTATACGAAAGTGATCTCTGTCGAGGTTACTGCCAAAACAATGGCTTCTGTAATGAAGTTGGATTTCTTATTTATGCGCTTTATCAGATGATGAAGCAGTTATCAGTAGGTAAGTGTATTGTGTGAGTATTGTGCCTTTTACTTTATTACTCGAATACAAATCATTCGAGAACATATTTAATGACTTACAGATTGAAACTAAATACCTCAAAATAATAAGGGATTCGGGAAAATATAGATATACTAGATATCAAATATTAATACCATATTTCAAAGATATATATTAGAATTATGGTTTTGAGTACTATCTGATGTTAGATAAATTAAGAAATATCACATACTAGAGATATAGTAAAGGTAAGTTTGTCCATTTGTGGTTTTACGGCTGAAGGACTATGAATGGTCATATTTCGCCGGGACAAGTGTTTTCCGAGGAACCCGAATCTACGAACCTACAGTTTTCCGAGGAATCCGAACCTCTTGGACCTACAGTTTTCCGAGGAATCCGAACCTCTGGACCTACAATTTTCCGAGGAATCCGAACCTCTGGACCTACAATTTTCCAAGGAATCCGAACCTCTGGACGTACAATTTTCCGAGGAATCTGAACCTCTGGACCTACAATTTTCCGAGCAATCCGAACCTACGGATCTACAATTTTCCGAGGAATCCGAATCTACGGACCTACAATTTTCCGAGGAATCCGAACCTTTTAAAGCCTTCAGAACCAAATCCGGACTACAGTGAGTAGTGCGATCTTTATGAGATCTCTGAGTAAGAATTCTTTGCACCGTTGAAAGTCGAACCCGAGTTAACGGCGCACTAGGTGAACGCGTTACATCAATGCGCCACCGCAGGGCACCAGTAAAGTACGTACCAGAACCAGCAAGTCCATTAAACGAGTCCAAAGGAAGGTTTAGATTGCAAAGATTACAGAAGAGCTTCTTAGCAAAACGCGAATTCCTTTTCGGAGTTTAAACTGGGCGCCCTTCAATTTTAAGGCGAAATTTTAAAGTTTTATCTGAGGCACATAAGGCGCACTTGCTAATCTTTCCAGTGGTAGAACTCATAGCATTGACAAGCTATACCTTTATATTATAAATTAGTACTATATCTGGTTTCTAATTTACGCCTATATACTGTTCACACAAGAAAAGAAGCCTGGTGGAACAGAAATAATGCAAAATGACGTCACAAATAGTCCATCCCATTAGAGCAGAGGAGGACTCTAATTTCAGAACTCGATTTTGGCGCCAACAAACATTCACCAAAAGCCAGTTCTGAAATTGTAGTCCTCCTCTGTTGTAATGAACTAGCCCGTTTGTGACGTCACCTCCCGTTATTTCTAACTGTTCATCGGACTTCTTTTCGTGAAAAAACCAGTACTTATTTTTCTAGTTTTAATATACCGTACTTTAAGATGTCCAAAGTATTGAAAGTGAGCTTGATATTTGCTCTACAGATAAAACTAAAAGTATTTACTAATTTTAAAATAAATGTTGAAAAAAAATTATAATTGTAGTTCATGAATAGTCCAATCACAATGCAGTGCAATCTACATATAGCGATATTCTAGAAACCAGGGAAAGATATCGTTGTTGATTGTTATAGACAACGTTGACACCATACACACTTTATAAGAAATGTTATTTAATTTGTGTATAATATTATTTTTAATAAGATCATGTGAAACAAACTACTAAATAGTATTATAGAATTACTGATATATTAATGATAGCATTATAGTATTAATGATATATTAATGATAGTATTATAGTATTAATGATATATTAATGATGGTATTATAGTATTAATGATATATTAATGATAGCATTATAGTATTATAGACACATTAGAAATGGGTCTGGCAAGTTATATGTAAGCTGGAGGAAATAATTCAAGACTTGGAATATATGACTTCCGCTTCAAAACGTGTATTCAAAATTTAGACTCGAACATCAAAAATAAGCAATATATGCTGACATTATCGATTTAAATAAGGCGCTTTCGCTCCGCATGTGTATTATTTAGTCATTGTCGATTACTGATTGTATAAGACTGGAACTGAACTGGAATGATTGTATGTTCCCAATTTTTCCCCATTTCTGTCTACTCGAAATTTTATTCTGTTCCACGGTATTGCCACTTCAATTCTTATTCCATTGTTCCGTCTTATCGGACGTTTTCGTTTTCATATTTTGGACGGGTTTTAAAAGTTACAGTTGACTGTAACACGATCGCGTATCTCTATGCAAATGCACTGTTAATAAATTTCAAAGCATGAGTTAAGAAAGCAGGCAGGATTGACGGAGTTGTTAAGAACACAAAATACTGAGAGTCAAGTAATGATTTATAATTATGAGTACTTTCAGAAAGTCCATACAGAAATCAAGAATTAGTATGGAACTTGCATGTGTTATCTAAATGTGATTTATGTAGTTTCCTAAGTAAAGTTATCCATAAATAAAGTCAGCTATGCAGAGTTTCATAGGCGAAAATATCCATGTACAGTTTCCTATGTAAAGTTATCCATGTACAGTTTCCTATGTAAAGTTATCCATGTATAAATTAGTAAATTATTCATGTAGAGTTTTATAAGATAGTCATGAAGAGTTTTATAAGATAGTCATGAAGAGTTTTATAAGATATCCATGTAGAGTTTCAGAAGTAAAGTTATTCATGTAGAGTTTCACATAAGTAAAGTTATGTAAGTCACGTAGAATGATCCCGTGACGTTAAGGGCATATGACTTTACTTAGCAGTTATACAACTCTTACAGCGATCCTCCATACCGTTAATAACATCATTATCCTTTGTACTTTATGTCGTAAGGGGGAGCAAAGGTTACGCTGCGCCGGAACTTATGCTTTTTAAGGTATCCAAACTTCTTAATGCCTAGGGAGCCAACCTCCGGACTACAGTGAGCAATTAATCGGCAAGTTTCCATTTTTGAGTACCGATGGTAGTCAAACAAGGGTTAACGGCACCCTAATTATCACAGCACCACCGCATTGACTTTCATTCCTTCTCTCTCTTCAATATTAATATATTTAAATGTTAACTGATTGCATTATTATTGCATACATTAGTGTTCCATATTGTATTATATATAGCTGGTTTCTTTAATCCAAACTTCAAGTCCTTGTCAAAGACCTCATGTTAAAGTATCTATGTATGCGAGCTGTTCTTACAATTGCGAATTATTCTTAGAGTTTTTCCTAGAATTGGCAATTTGGCAGAAGAATCTACTGCTTATTTTGGACGTGTTAAGATGTTTCTTCCGATATTTGCAGAATATCTTCTATACACATCCACTGCAATAAAAAATTATAGCGTTCTTCCTCCAGACTTTCCTACTGAAGTTGTAAATTTCCATATTTCATGACTTTTTCAATTTCTTCTCGTCTACCCGCCTGCCCTCAGATACTTTGTTATAATCATTATTTAATAAAAATTTCTTCCATTCATTGTGAATTAAAACATGGCGCTCTTTTCCTAGAATTGTTAGCACCAGTGCAAAATTAAATTATGCAATGGTGCTGAGTATGAAGCTCGCTAGAGAGCCTGAATGATGATGTAATAATTAAAAGATGTTTTTAGTTGGGAGAGAAAAGAAGGTAGAAAATGAAAGGTAAGGTACTTACCGTACACCCGTATTTCTTTTTCTTCGCGTACTGTCTGAAATGAAGGCGCTTCTGCTGATATTTCACACCGGTACGTTCCTTCAGTATATAGATCCGTTCTGTGGAGGTATACGTGACCCAAGGCAGAACGCGCAAGCTAGAGGAACGAAGAAGAAAAAGAATCTTATAAAGCTTTTCAAGTGGAAAAATTTAATAACGAAAACTTTTTTACATTTTTCTCAAGAAAATGCTATATTTTTTTTGCGTTGTTGTTTCCCTTTCAAAACAAAATAAATATATTTCATCAGAGAGAATTAATTTTGAGGAAATGTTCAGCATTGGAAGATTAAATTTTGACCGAATATAGATTTCTTTGAAATGAAATTTTTAAAATATATAATAAACAAGTTATTCAGACATGTGTTATGACATTACAAATTGAATTATTCTCCGTTTTTCTGAGAAGTGAAAACACAAAATACTTGACGCGGTATTGATTACTGTGAAATAATTTGCAAAAAGGTATGAAAATTAACCTGAAAATATGTAGCAACCCTATAGATATGTTATAATTACATATACATTTATTGAGTAATTATTAATTATTGACGATATAATTAACATTTTCTTCTTTGCGTAAGCAGATTTAAAAATGATTTAAATACTTGCAAAATACGGAAAATTTAAAGGTTTTTTCGAGCAATATAGAGACAAGTAAAGAGAAACACGTTTAATAGACAGCTCAGATGTAATTGATTATGAGAGATTTGCTGAAATATCAATTGCAATGCATAGTATAATTAATTCAGCATATTATAATTAAATAAGTTCCACAAGAACAAAATCACTGCATTACCGTTTCCAGCAACACTACCACCAACCAATCTGTAATTAGTCATTTTGATTAATATTTCTTTTAAATGAAGAGAGCATCGCGGTACTGATTAATCAGAGTTGTTCTTTTTCCGCATATGTTCATTTCCTTTTTTGAATAATTTCTTTGTCAATTTCAGCATTATGCAACTGGCAACGAAACTCAATAACATAATGATATCTTAATGGTCTATTGCAGACAGAGGCTGACTACGGTTATTAGGGGACCCTGCTCAACATACGTTGGAGGCCCTGACACGCGTATAAAGATTGGATATAACTTTGAAAAATGTATGCACCCCTATTCCCATTTAAAAATATGGGTAAGCATATGCTTTTTTATTTTTAGAATATGCACTTTCACGCTAACGTTTGATCTCAAAGAGTATACTTGCATAGCTGAAGTTGTGAAAATTTTAGTAAAAATAGCAAAGAGTGTGTGGTATTGGCGCACCAGTTTCTTGTTTTTGGAAACACTGCGGCTCTTGCTTATTGCATTAGTGATCGCTTGAAAGAAGTACAATACCACGTTCTATCAAGATGTAAACAGACAAAAGATAAAATTGCTTACGAAAAAAAATGTGCAATAAAAATAAAAAATAACACACTCTAGAACAGTGTTTCTCAAACTTTTATCGCTCACGGATCACTTTAAGCATTTATTTATCGCAGACCACCAGTGGGGGGGGTCCCCCCCCGCCATTGAAAAATATATTGCCTGAAATTGATTCTCAGCTATGGTTAATAATATATTAAGTCCTATCTAGCCACCGTCATACTAATCTCCCCATCCCACTCTTCTAAGGAAAGAGATATTCAAAGTAACCTTCGATTTATGTGACTTATTGGCAGGCTTATATACGTATATAGGAGCTTCTGCAGAAAATATCTATTCATCCCTTGAAATATAATTTGAAGTTAATTTTAATTATTCGTGTGGTAAATTTTAAACTTTGTTAGTTTTTTTTTACTTTAAAAAAGCATGAACTTTTGGCAGAAAATCTAAAATTTCCGACCATGTCCTTAAAATATGGGTTGGTTGCCAAACCAATCTGAAACAATATTTTAGGGAAATGCTCTTTGATAAAGGGAGCGTGAATTACGATCTTATTTTGTCAAATTTACAATGAAAACATCATTAATTTGATCAAATAATAATATGTAATATAAACAACATGGGTGTATTCAGCAGATTCAAATCTTTCACGAAATGCCGTAAGGTAAGTTTTATAACAAGTAATATTTATGAGAAATTCCTTAAATCTCACCAGAACCTAAATTGTATTGACGCCGGCAATTTTTAGTTGATTTTTTTCTGAAATTTGCTAATGATACTGAGGACCACATTTTGAGAAACACTGACCTAAAAATTTACAATCTCCAAAATTTTAAAGCCGTTTATGATGAAATATAGCCAAATTATAACGTAATTAAGCAGCGAAATTGCAAGACCAGCAACAACGAAAAAAAGGAGTTAAGTTTAGTTATTCTCAAAGCTACAGTTGTATTTATAATTGCTGTAAATGTAGATACCAGCTAGATATTCCGCTAGATTCATTTCGGATCGTAAATCCAAAAAAAAGGAAGAACGATTATTTTTTTGAATGGATTTACTATTTTATCATATTAAATAAAATTTTCAAATAAAATATTTTGTGGTCCCTTTATTTGTGGGGCCCGGGCATGGACCACGCGGGCCCTTGCCATAATCCGACCCTGACTGCAGTGTTTCTCAAAGTGTGGTCCGCGGACCAGTGGTGGCCCGCGGCAACTTATCAAACGGTCCGCATCATCATCATCATCATCAAATTTCAGAAGCAACAACAACAAAAAAAAGTGGAAATTGCCGGGAAAGCTACAATTTAGGTTAGAGTGTGAGTTAAGGAATTTCTCATAAAAATTTCCTGTTAAAAGCCTTACTTTTCGGCGTTTCATGAAAGGTTGGAATCCTCTGAATACACCCATGCTGTCTACATTGCTTATTATTATTATTTAAGTCAATGATGTCATTTTCATTGTAAATTTGACAAAATAAAATCGTAACTCATGTTCTTTTTATCAAATAGCGTTGCTCTAAAAATTATTTCGTTTCAGCCAGATTTGGCAATCAACCCATATTTCAAGAACATAATCGTTTTTTTTTAAAGATTTTCTTCCAAAAACTGGAGCTTTTTTAAAGTTAAAAAAACAGAAAAAGCTTAAAATTTACCCCAAAAATATTTAAAATTAGCTACAAATTATATTTCGAGAGATAAGTAAATTTCTCCTGTCGGTATACGTGTATAAACCTGCCAAGAAATTACGTAAATCGGGGGTTAGTTTCGTTATGTCTTTCCTTGGGAGAGGCCGGGAAGATTAGTACGGCGGAATTTAAGTAGGGCTTACTATTGTTAACTACAGTTGGCAACCTTAACTTCGGGCAACATTTTTTTAATGGGGGTGGGAAGAATCCCCCCCCCTGGTCCTTTTAAAGTGGTCTGCGAGCGACCAAAGTTTACGAAACACTGGTCTCTTGTGTATACTACGAGCCGCTTTCTGACTCTCTGGGTTCGGATTTGAGTACGGAGTGAGCTAGATCGTGTGAAAACCAATCATGGGGTGATGCCAAACGCCTTAATGGTGGTCCATGAATGGTGGTCCATGAATGGTGCCCCTTCGGAAAAGCGATTGACAATATTTTGTCTTCGGCCGAAGGGCATCAACAGGGTTAAATGACTATTAATGGCGAACTTAAGAAACGAAATTAATAAAGTTAGCAATTATTAATACATACGTCGACGTAAACACCTTGCAAATCGTACTTCTGGCCTGGTGGTCTGTCACTTGGTAAGAACCTGTAAAACTCTACATTGTTTTTATACCACTTGACGGAGTATAGTTCGTCCTTCTCCAAATCGTAGGTGCAATTCAACCAAGCTGGATCACCCCGAATCACAGCAGCCGGAACATCCAACCTCGCCAGCCGTAACCCGATGACACCTAGGATAGAAAGAAATGTACAGATACATATGCCAACGACATGTTTGTTCATGCATTGAAACACTATATGAATGATTCTCAGGTTTCTGTGTAAACTCCGAACCTACGAAGTATCATCAGACAAAGGCATAATTTTTATATCTCGGTATATATATATATCCTTAGTCTGTAACTCTTAATAACGAATACGTTCAAAAATAATTTATCGTCCATTTTAACTTTCTACTGCAGCATATAATTCAATGCTTAATTTTTAATTAAAAACCTGAGGCTTCAATTTCATTATAAATTGCGAAAATTTCATTCGGCCAGTCAGTTTCAGAGTCTGGAGCTAAAATGACCGAAAGTTCCACTTCCCATAGCGTTTCGTACTGCAATACCTGAAGTTGCCATATAATGGCAGGGAGTGCATAAATTATTGGGAGGATAGACGCTACCATAGTCTTTCAGGGCAATTATGATCCACATTTTCTCCATTTTCATTTGCCCACTTATGCTCTAATGTTATTTTCCCAGATAATGGTATAAATAATAATAACAGTTGCGTACGCAGGGGGGGGATATTTGTGAGGATTGTAGTCCCCTCATTGCCATGCAATTTTGTATATTTGACATAGGAATATATGTATAACCCCCATTAACTGTGTAACCCCCATTGAGCCTATAACCCGCCCCTTATGAACTTTCTGTGTACGCTTATAATTAATTACAATACTTTATTTCTTGTCCTTTTATACATAAGGGGATTTTAAAGGCAATTCGGCTGGGAAATGGAAATTGAGAAGTAGCGATGTCAATAACGGGGCTCTCTTTTCAGTAGGAAAAGCAAGAGATCAGGGCCTGATCACCGTAAAGGCGTCCAAAGCCCGAGCTTTGAGAATAGATTATATTCTGAGCATGTGCGTGGACCAAGCACATGCGCAGAAGGATTGTTCACCGTGCAGTTCCCACTCCCACTAAAGTCTAGTCCCAAAGCCCGGGCTTTGGACGCCTTTGCGGTGATCAGGTCCTGAAAGAGATTACACGTATCTTGTAAGAAAAATAAAATGAAGAATATAATAATAACCTAAATTATACCTTAATTTATATAAATAAGTATATAATGATGGTAAAATTAACAAAAATGTATTACTAGCATATTGCAAAGTCATCTTGCCACTCGCGTTAACTTTGGGTGTGCATTAGAAATTCCAATAAAAAAAATACTTCGTTTCATTTAAGTTAGGAGAGCGGTTAAAAGTAAAATTGAGTTACTCGATGTCTGAAAACTCCCCATTTGCGGTTCTACTTCACCACAATTCTACTTCACAACCGTTCCACTTCGAAACATCTGCAGTTTTCCGTTTCATTAGCATATCAACTTAAAAACAGCATTCGAATGATGCTTGTTAGCAATACTTCAGAGCAACAGCTGAATGACCAGATTAGCTGTGCATAAAGTTGCAAAACCATAGTATTCTCTAAACTTCAGAGCAAAAAATTTGCTTTACAATTTTACCAGTAGACTGCAATGAGCCATATACAATCTTTTAAAGCCAAACTGAATTGGAAACTAGAAGGGGGCTCAAAATCCCCCCCCACGTGGATCAAAGTTAACACGAATGACTGTGTATAAATTGCGTACTTAATTTATATAGTAATATACTACTGTATCAAGTTTGGTAATGCTTAGGTTAAACTAAGTTTGGTAATGACTGTGCTGAAGTAAGGTTGGTAATGATTGTGATAAGTAAGGTTGGTAATGATTGTGATAAGTAAGATTGGAAGTGATTGTGATAAGTAAGGTTGGTAGTGATAGTGATAAGTAAGGTTGGTAATGATTGTGATAAGTAAGATTGGTAATGATTGTGATAAGTAAAGTTGGTAATGATTGTAATAAGGTTGGTAATGATTGTGATAAGTAAGATTGGTAATGATTGTGATAAGTAAGATTGGTAATGATTGTGATAAGTAAGGTTGGTAATGCTTGTGTCAAAGTATGAATGAAAAATGAAAGTTTAATCAAAAGCAGAGTAATGAGGACATCCATTGTTATAATTAGCCTCAAGATCTAACAGAGCCCCTTCCCTAAGCACCGCACGTATAATATATTTTCGTTTTTCTTGGGGGGGGTTAGAATTTTTCTTTTGGGAGGGGCTAATTCACCCCCTCACCCCATTCCCTCAGTTACGCCAGAGAGGACATCGTTACTGCATGATCTAAAATTCTGTTTTAATCTAAATAAAAATGGTAGGAATTTTTGGCAAGACTCCACGAAACGCCGAAATTTAAGATCAATTTCCTAAATTTGGTTCTGGGTTAATGAACCTTATAATGTATTGAGCAAAGTCACCCCAAAAACAAAATATTAGTTGAAAAAATAGCTGACAGCATAAAGAAATTGCACTTCTGCTTAAATTAGACAAGAAAGCACTTGAAAAGATTACAGTTTGAGTAAAATTGAGGAAACACAGGAAAGAAATCATCATCATTCATTTGATTTTTAGAGCATTGAATTCCATCATTCAGTTTCAGTATTTAGATGTGAACTTTAATTTTTATTTTAGGTTTGCTCAGAGCCATAACTAGGCTGGGTTAGGGGTGGCTGATCTCCATTTGCAAATGCAATTAACCCCCCCCACCCCCCCGGAAAATATATTTTAGAATTTATTTAAATTTCTTTTTGATTTGTATAAAACTGTACATTATAATGGAAATTGGTTTTTGACGTTAAAAATATATTCAGAATAGATTTAGACAGTAGATCTTGCGCAGATCATGACTTCTACAGAGGTTTAAGTCTTCCTCTACTCTGTAATAATGATAAGGGAAATTATAAATTTTAGTGTACGTCTAAAACAGTGGCGGAACCGCGGGAGTCATTAAGGAAATTTTCTCCCCTCAAATCTGTAAAAATGCAATGGAAATCGGTTATAACAAGCACCGATTATGACGACCACCTGCATATAACGGGAGAATTTTTACAAAAAACTTGATTTTCTATTTTTTTTTTAAATTGCTCCTTTAATTCGGTGTCTAAAAATACTTATTCCTTAAAAGCAGTTAAATTGTATTGCGCTTAATCATTATATTAAAAAAAAATCCGTAATTTCCTGGCTATATTCGGAAACTCGCTAAATGTAGATTCGTTATAGGTGGATCCCACTGCATTTAACGTCCTCCCAAATCCCTCTCTGTATCCACCTCTAAGTTCTCAGTGCAAAATTTATTTTAAGAAATTTATTCATTAATGTTAAATATATTAGTCTACTTATATATTTAGTATTATTACATACATGTATTAGTAAAATACATCAAAAAGCCTTAAGGAATGTGAATTCCATTGTAGCTTTCCGAGCCTACTGTAATAAGTGTCTAACATCGATCCTGGCTTTGTTTTAAATTTATTTCTATATTTGTAAACATGAAAGGGAATAATTAAATTAAAAATACTTTGAAAAAAATGTTATGATTATTTTCATACTATATACATACTAAGAAATCCATAATTTCATGTAATACGATTTATTATTTCTTTTTAACCGGTCTTAAAAAAATTATGTTAATTTAAATAAAAAGATAGTAGAAATAAGAAGAATAAACTTTTTGAATGTGTACCGGATGTCGATTTCAACTAAATTTCGTCTGGTCTTGAGATAGCAAAAATGATCAATTCATCACCGAGATTTATTGCAATGATGAATTGAGTCCTTTAAATTCATCAATGAAATTAAGTTCCTGAAAATGATGACGCATACACACGAGTACATGGGCACAAGTATCGACTAATATTACTATATATTATCTTGATACACATCACGCTTCCGTTACAATGTGGTCCTATGTCCAAGAGAGAAAGCATTGTATTGGAGAAATCAGAGCTTATACATAATTTTCATTTAATGGTTCATTCTCAGACCAACATGCGTACAGTATCACAAGAAGTCCAATTTAAAAACAGTTTTTTGGAATTACCATGGATTTATGAAATTTAGAAGTAGTTTAAGTTCATTTCCATTTAAATTGTTTAAGTTGTACGACGCAAGAACAGCAGCAGTCCTGCTGCGCATGGACCTGAAGTGTGTCGAGGAATTCGAACCTCATATAGACTAGGTAACCAACTCCCGGACTACAGTGACCGATTAATCGGTAAGCGTTCTGTTTTTCTGACACAGCTGGGAGTCGAACCCGGGACCATCGCACGCTTGGTTAAAGTGTTACCATTACACACTATAGGGCATTTCTATTTGATGAGAGTTTCTTCCATGGGAGACTATGTGGATATATTTTAAGAGGAGCAGCTATTGCTTAAAACCAATGCGTCTTAGAGTGGCGCAGTTTCCGATACATGGTCTGAGGTCTGAATTCTTAGGAAAGACCGGTGAGTATTTCATAGAAAACACCAGCGAGTACTTCCTAGGAAAAACCTGGTGAGGATTTGCTAGGGAAACCTGGTGAGGATTTGCTAGGGAAACCTGGTGAGGATTTCTTGGGAAAGACTTGTGCAGATTTTTCTGGAAACGGTGGTCCTGGCACAATATGAGTATAGCTACAGAACATAAACGAACACATTGCAAAGGAGTAGTAAGGTGTGTTGAAAATATAGGTTTAGATTCAAATGAAACTAAACTGTTTCTTCCACTGTTTTTTCCACTAAACTGTTTCTTCAACTGATTGGTACTCTGAATCTGATTCTAAAGAAAGGAGTTAGATTTCTTGGAAAACTCTAGGCGCGAAATTATCCTAACGGTACTTTCAGGGGGGCGGGCCCGGCCCCCTGCATGAGCTTTTTTGGGGGTCTCCGGATGGGGTCCGGTCTGGGTCGCCGGCCCACTGACTCCTGGGCCGGTGCGCCCTCGTAAGAGAAAAGACTCGCGCCTCCAAATGGACAAGTACCCGCATCCTCCGAAAATCCAAGGGGTGCACCCTTTGAGGTGACCTAGTCGGCCCCTGGGCTCATGGTGGAAAAACACCATGAATTCTAAACCTTGCGGATCTATAGAGTAGCATAATTTCTTTATAATTTATTTCATTAAGAGGATAGCAATACTCGAAACGTTGTGAATTTTTATGCTATTGGCATATGTTATTTTTTATCTGCTTTCAATTTCTTCCAGCTTGCATTTATTTTTTACCTATTTTGCAATTATTTGTCGTTTAAATTTAGTATTCTCTTATTTCTTTTCTATTTTTCTCGATTTCCTTCTGTCAAGAATTTTTATCCTTTCTTTTTCTTTGTTTCTCTTATCTATTTGATTCTCACCACTGGGAGATTTACTAGAAAATGTGAAGGGTGTTTACGAGACTATTCACTAAAAAGCAAAAACACATAATTATGTAATCTTTCGACAGTAAACAACATGATGTCACGTAAACATCAGCTGCGATAAACTAGCCCCAAGAATTGAGTTTACACGTCCGAAGAACGGTATCTTTCAGGAGGGAAAGCAATCACTTTCAGTTGTCAACTTCGCAGCTAGAATATTAAATTGTCGAATCACAGGCTGCTTGAATAATGAAGCGAAGATTTCCATTCAATTTCGGGTCCTAAGTACGTGTGAGGGGAGGGGAAGTGAAGGGGCGCCAGAATTAAGCTTTCCTCCCCTGATATTTGTTGTCGGTGCAGTTCCGCAAAATCTCTGAATCAAGTTAAAGAATAATTTGATCCGCTTAAATGACTGATCTGTTCAAATAATTGATTCGTTCAACTGACTGATTCACTTTTTTCCCAACGTCCTTCCCGAAGATAGTGGAACACATA